>ML787904.1:27272-48057 GCA_009831015.1 Picea engelmannii | reverse complement strand
ATATATATATATATATATATATATATATATAATTTATTAATTAATTATATGTGTCTTACAACAATGTAAAGCTTTAGTGGATAGATGCAACATTTCACAATAAACTTCAAAATAGTTAATTACATATATTAATGATTATTAAATAATTAGTTATACTACATCCATCTAGTCATATGGATATTACCACTATAGCCATGTGGGTGCACATGTTGAATCTTCCCCTCTTTAAATGACCATTGCACATTCAAAAATTAATTAGAAATGTTTTGTGGAAATATCTTTAAGGATAATATCAACGAGGGCCAAAAGGGCATCTTTACATTTGTGTAGAACTTGAGTTGAGTTGGTGTCTCTACAAAATATTATTATTGAATGGAATGCATTTGTTTGGACTCAAGGAATGCATTGTGATAATACAACTTTCCAAAATGGATTCTATCAAGGAATATGCCATTTGAAGGATGTTGTTCCAAGGTTAAGATATCAACCAGAAAAAGGGGTGAAACTACCAAACCCAAAGGTTGTCATATGACTCTTAGAGCAACTCCAAAAAAAGAAGTCCTTTACTTTGATCCTGATGCATTGATAAAGATCCGAGTCTTGTCCTTTGAGTTAGGGATTGGCCATCATCCTTTGGTCATGCAAATTGAAGCAAGCCTAAGTATGAAGAGTATTCACACATATAGACGGGTAAGGGGATAAAACAACTACATGATTCAAATACATTTGATCTAGAAAGGGACATTGTCCTTGTATACTTTTTTTTGTTTCATTGACGATGAGAAAATATTTTGAAATTCATAGAGGGTTGTAAAGCTTGATTGGTTTAACATGACCCATAAGAACATGGAGTCTCCATCAAACTTTAAAAATCCATCTCAAATAGGCCTCTAATACTATCAAGGTTTGAGCCTGGGTATTTTGCATGGCAATGCCTTGTCTCAACCACTCAACCACAACTCCACAAACTTAAACCCTATATTCAAAGGTGACAAAGTTAGCTAGTTAATTTCATTGAAGCCTCAACCATCCATGCACAATTCAATTGATTGAAAAGATGTATGAAATAAAAAAGGAAAAAAAGGTACACCTTTTAATGTTCAAGATGTAGTACCTATTTACATATATGAAGAGGGTATTGCTTCATACACAAATATCATGTGAAATACTCTTTATGTTCATTGATTATTTGGGCATCAAGGATACTTGCCATATTGTTGTTGTTCTAGGTTGTTCATGTGTTCATCGCATGGAAACCTTACTTTCCTATTGGATTATTTGTTTTAAACTTCAACATGGTATTATAGATGAGGAACTGAGTCTCCCTAGTCTTGACTAACACTTCATTATTAGATTCATTACTATAGAGAGAATGTGGAGCATTGTTGATCTCCTGAAGAACCAATCTTGTAGCATATGAAATTCTCCCTTGGATACACATACTCCTACCCCTCGGGAGGTGTATTATGTGGTATACCCATATGATAAACTCATGTGTGACCTATCCTATGACGATGCAATATATCTCAATTACTGCACATTTCATGGATCACCTTTTTGGATCCTTGACCCAAGCCTAGATGTGGGACCTCACTCGGATGTCTAGCACTAGGGTGGCTTCCCTTGGGTCCCTATTATCCCTTTGTCTCCTACCATTGGTCACTAGTTTGACTCACTTTGAACCCTTGAGACACTCATTTGTAGCATTCCCACTACAAGAAAAACACTGATTGGTGAAGACTTTAGTAGAACCACTTTGTCTTGCTCTATTTTTAGCAGAGGTTTCTAGCGAAGGTAAGTGGGTGGAGGTTTTTTGTTGTTGGTGTGCATCAACCATTATGGTGCACTACTGCACTTTAATATCAAACACACTGATGCTTTATGAACACAATCACATTGAATCAACAACATGCCAAAAATACATCGGTGCTCCACTTTGGTCAAGGCACACTAGTGCTCCACATTACTATGGGTGCACCAATGCTTCTAGACAAATGTACACCGAAGTTCCAACAACCCAAAAATACATAGGTGCTCCACTTTTATTTGGGTGCATTGGTGCTTCACATTGGCTTAGGAGCATCGATGCTTCATGACCTATGTGCACTAGAGTGCCAATAACCCAAAAAGACACTAGTACTCCTTTTTTGTATGTGTGCATCAACTCTCCCCATTAGCATTGACACATTGCTACTCCTCTTAGGTATGGAAGCACTGGTGCTTCTGTTTGGTATGGAAACATTGATTATCTTCTTTGGTACACAAGAAGCATCAACACTCTTAATACACCAAAACACCAAACAATGATTCATATTTCTTTCAATTTATTAAAAGAAAATGGAAAAACCTCAAGATGATTCTTTAAAAGAGGACAAAGTGAGGGTTTGTTTCATTTATTCATTTCAAATGAGTGGAGAGGAAGAATAGGTGGTTCTACAAGAGAATTCAATACATATAACCATGAATGTAGGGAAATACAAAGAGTATTGCAAGAGAGTAACCCATTTTTTCCTTCTTCATTATTTCACTTCGTCCCATTATTAATTTAATTGCTATTTTCGATTTCTCACTATTGTTCCTAATTTCTTAGTTGATGTTGCTATTTTTTTTTCCAATTTGAGGGGTTTGCCTCTATTTTTTAGGTTAATGGTTGCTTTGTTTTAGGTTTTTACATCAACAAATATGGCTAGCAAATGAGGGACAATTTCAATGAATAAAGGGGTACATTTTTGTGTGGCATGGCTGCATATCCATAAAGGTTTTCACCTCCCTTTAGATGCAAGTTTGCAAGGTTTCTTGGTGTGGCATAATGTTCTTCCCTAGTGATATTGGAGCATCAATGCTCCTCTTAGGTATGGGAGAATTGTTGCTTCTCTTTGGTATGGAAGCATCGATGTTGCTGTTACGTATGGAAGCATTGGTGCTCCTCTTTGGTATGGAATCACTAGTGCTCCTAATACATTGAAGCATTGAACAATAACTTGTATTTTTTTTAACTTATTAAAAGAGGGAGGAAAAATTATAATGTGACTCTTAAAAAGAGGAAAAATCAATTATTGGTTTCATTTCAACATCTAACATGTGAAAAGAGGAAGAGGTGGTGTATCTACAAGATGAGAAAATACAAAGAGTTGTTAACTTTTGGGTTACTCCAAAAGTGTTCACACCATGTTTGTGGGTGATTATTGAGATTGGGTACATGGTGTATGTTAAACCCTTGGATGGTATGAGATGGATTTTCACATGGGAGATGGTTCATGATGGATTTGCACACTTGATATAGCTTGCTTAGTGGCTGGTTCACCTCAGTTGGGTGCTTGCCTGGAATTCTTCCATAGAGCATTGGACTTGTCTTGAAGGGCACATCCTTCATGTTGGTCACATAGAGAGGTTCACTTGCTTGGAGAATGCCCTACTTAAGAGGAGGAGGATTGTGCATCTTGGAGGAGGGTAGTATGTTTTAGAAAACATAATCTGAATTATATAGAGAACGAAATGAAACACACACATGAAGATAGTAGAGAGCATAGTAATATAGTGAAAAACCAACTTCTATTAATGAATAAAATAGCAGAATACCATATAAAACAAACTGGGTAGAATGATGGTAGCTTATCTCTGGAGAGAGAGAGAGAGAGAGAGAGAGAGAGAGAGAGAGAGAGAGAGAGAGAGAGAGAGAGAGAGAGAGAGATGTCGACTATGCTCATTCACAAAAGATAATACAAGAGGTCAAAGGAATGGCATTTTAACATAAATCAAGAGCCCTAAAGGTACAAAACCCTAAATGTAGGAGAAAAAGCGCCAAAAGGTTTTTTTAGGCCCTGCGATAGTTAGTTTCTACATAAACTTCTCGGGGGCACAACTTTTGCATACAATATCCATTTTGGGTGCATAGTATCTCATTGGAAAGATCTAACTAACAGATACAATATTGTTTCATGGATGTGTTGTGTCGAAGAAAAACCTATTTCCTTTAATTTCCCAGAAAACATCCATTAGGGCCCCAAAACAACCTCAAAATTTTAGGACCCAAAAAAATCCTAAAAAATCATAACAAAACTGCCAAGATGGAGAAATGTGTTGAGTTAGTGGAAGAGGTGGGTGGACACCAATATCCACTTGGATTAATCCTCACCCATTAGGAAGAGATGGTCCCCATTACACCAAGTTCCTACAATAGATGGGGAAAAGTTTGTTGAATTTGGATCTTGGTGAGCCATTTTCTTTGCTGAAGAAGTTGTTCTACTTTGACAACTTGGTAGAGGTGTGTGTTTTGCTAGCAGGTTCCCTTCATCTTGGTGTCCATGAATCGATCCACTGTATATTTTTCAAGGAAATCGGGATTGAATTATGTAGGGACCAATTGCTTAGCCACCTTCGAGGTGTCCAACAAAGGTGGGAAATATGGTCGAAGTAGCTCCACATGAAATACTGGGTGCAGCCAAGGAAAGGAGGAATACTTGATTCGAAATAATTTTCACCCACAACCTTTGTGATGGTGTAAGGTCCATATCAGAGTGGTATGAGCTTCTCGTGGGGGCTTGTGAGACACTCTTTTTGCAAATACAACCATACCTTGTCACCAAATTGATACTTGTGTTGAACTCAATGCTGGTAATGTCGCTGCTTCTACTTGGCATTGGTCTTTTGTAGGATATCATCAACCCTTTGTTGGAGGTGTTGGATATTTTCAAGAAATTTGGCTGCTCTGCCTGCTTTGGTTTGAGCGTGGGAGGAATTTTTCGGTGAAGATAGAAAATGCAGAGCTACATTAGTGGAGCTCAATGGATGGAACCCCAAGCACACTTGAAAAGGGCCAACAAAGTTGTGGAGGGATATGTTATAGCTATGTTGAACATATGTAAAGATTTCATCCCATGTACATGGATGCCTGGAGTTGTACATGCACATGATATGCACAATCATCCTTTTGACCACTTCCATTTTCCCATCTGTTTGGGGATGAAAGGTAGTTGATTTGGTCAACTTAGTGTCTAATAGAGACCATAGGCTAGACTAGACGATACTAAGGAACTTGCTATCTCTATTTGAAATAATGGTATGTGGGAGCCCAAAATGAACCCAAACACAATCAAAGAAGAACCTAGAAGTGGCCTTGATTGTGATACTATTTTTACATGGTGCCAAAATTTCCATCTTAGAGAACCCATCGTCAACCACAAAGACACAATCATGACCATAATTGGTGGAGGGAAAAATCTCCATGTAATCCATGGATATTAACTCTCAGGACTTGTCTAGGGTAGGTGGAGGAGTGTACAACCATTGATTCTTGATGGATGGTTTAGAGATGGCACAGACAGTGCATAACCTAATATACTAGTTGACATCTTCTTGAAGCTTTGTCTAGTAGAAATACTTATGAAGTAATGCTATTGTATTTTTCATACTAAATTTCCCTACCACCTGACAATAATGTGCCTCCCAAATTATCTTTGCATGCTTTCTTTAAGGAACACAAAGATGACCCAGATAACACAAGAGCGCATCTTGGAGGTGGAAGTTTGGGACTTGTTTTCCTGCACTTAGTGTCTAATACATAATAGCGATGTTAGAGTCACTTTTGTATAATCATGGCCACTCGGAGGTCTCATGCTCACATGAGTTAAGAACTATGGTTAGCGCCACAATTAAGGGCTGATTGCAGCAGTCTGCAACATGGTTGTTGCTTCCCTTCTTGTACTTAATGTTCAAGTGGAATTGTTGCAGGTATGTGGACCACTTCTGATGGCGATCATTTTGAAACTTTCCTTATGTATACATGAATTGAAAAATCTTGTGATAAGTGTGGATGATTATTTCCTTTCGCAGAATATAATGCTTCCATTGTTGGCATGCCTACGCAATGAAGTACATCTTCTTGTCATAGGTGGGATATCTGTGAACAACATCAGATAACGTTTCACTTTGATAGGCCACCAGATGTCCTTTCCGAGTCATGAAGGCACTGATAACATAGTCAGATACATCTATTTCAATATCAAACGACTATTGTAGGTCTATAAATGTGAGGACTTGTGTGCAATAGAGACAATGTTTTGGATCCTGGAATGATTTCTATTGTGAATTAGACTAGGAAAAATTAGATTTATCTCTACCCTTGGTCACTTGACTTAAGGGCCAAGTCATATGAGAGAACCACAACATGAACCTACAATAGAAGTTGGCAAGGCCCAAGAAGCTGTAGAGATCTACTAGAGTCATTTGGGCTAGTAAATCATGAATGAATTGGATCTTGGGTGGGTCCACATGCACCCCATGTTCATCCATGATGTATCCTAAGTATTGAATTCTTTGCATAAAGAATGAGCATTTCTCCAAATTGGTGTATAACTTGTGTTGTTGCAGGGTGCTTAGGACTTGCTAAATGTGTTGCAAATGTTCTACCTAGGTTCGGTTGAAGATGAGGATGTCATCCAAATATAAGAGCCCAAAAGAGTTCATGATTAGCCACAAGATATCATCCATCATCCTCATGAGTTTTGTTGTAGAATTAGTCAATTCAAAAGGCATGACCAACCACTCAAAAATGTCTTCTTTACATTTAAAGGTTATCTTCCATACATCAGTTTGTTCTATTAGAACCTGGTGGTAGCTTGACTTCAAATCAATATTACTAAATAACTTGACACCCTTAAGCTTATCAAGAAGATTCAATCTGGGGGATCGATTATCATTTCTTGATAGTGATTTTGTTCAGAGCTCTATAATCAATATAGAGGTGCCATGTGCCATCCTTCATCTACACCAACACAATTGGGTTCCCACAAGGTGAGGACCTCGGTTGAATGTGTCCTTTTCAGATGAGCTCATGAATTTGACACTTTATTTCCTCGTTCTTCAAAATGGAGTTTAACAACCCCATTTTTAATCCCTAGTATAGAAATGTATAATGTAAATATGATGTATGACCATAGGCCAAGCGATGTAATATGTATATCTATATATAATAAAAAAGATGTATCATTGATTACAAATGGATATAGACAGAGACTTGGGGGATAAGTATCCACAAGAGAGAGAAGGATTAAGAGGATGGGGTCCAAATGGGAAGTTACCCATGTCTATTAAACCCAAATAATCCTTCTAATTATCATTGCGTATAAAACTTCTATTTTATATTGAGTGTTTCCAAGCCCCAATCATTGAATGCATGTAATTATAGGGTTGGTGTCACACACCCACTACGGTAACTAAGATTTTTCACCCTTTTTCTTTTCTTCCTTCTTTATCGGGGAACAAAATCCCCGAGTTTCTATGGGCCTGGTGCAGACCCTACCTTCCCTTATCCTTCCCCATGTGATCGTTGGCTATGACCAGGAATCATGATGCCAACATTCCCCTGTTCTCTATCTTTCGAAGTACTGAAACCCAAAAAGAAGGGTCTAACCGATCGTCGAATTGATCAATGGCTCAGATTATATCCCGACACTCTACCTTTCGGGGTTTCGCATATCGGAAGACGAGGGTTCATACCCTTCGGTTCCCCGGGTGCCGAAATTCCGAAACCCATATATCTACTAAACTCATTTCGGGGTTTCGCAAGTCGGGGTTTCGCGATATGCGAAGACAGGAGGTCTCACACTTGAGTTCCTAGGAGCCAAAACTCCGAAGCCTATATATATATATATATATATATATATATAACGCTAAGTTCATTTCGGGGTTTCGCAAGTCAGGGTTTCACGATATGCGAAGATAGGAGGTCTCTCACTTGAGTGCCTAGGAGTCGAAACTTCGAAGCTTATCCACTCTACTCAGCTCATTTTGGGGTTTCGCAAATCGGGATTTCGTGGTATGAGAAGACAGGAGGTCTCACACTTGAGTTCCCGGGAGACGAAACTCCGAAGCCTATCCACTCTGCTTAGCTCATTTTGGGGTTTCGAAAATCGGGATTTTGCGATATGCGAGGACATAAGGTCTCGCACTTGAGTTCCTGGGAGCCGAAACTCCAAAGCCTATCCACTCTGCTCAGCTCATTTTGGGGTTTCACAAATCGATATTTCGCGATATGCGAGGACAGGAGGTCTCGCACTTGAGTTTCTGGGAGTCGAAACTCTGAATCCTATCCACTCTGCTCAGCTCATTTCGGGGTTTCAAAAATTGGGATTTCACGATATGCGAGGATAGGAGGTCTCGCACTTGAGTTCCCGGGAGCCGAAACTCTGAAGCCTATCCAATCTGCTCAGCTCACTTCGGGGTTTCGCAAATCGGGATTTTGCGATATGCGAGGATAGGAGGTCTCGTACTTGAGTTCTCGGGAGTCGAAACTCTGAAGCACCGAAACCTGAGGGAACCATTCTCTCAGGTACAAGGCTTCCAAACTTAGACTACAAAATCATTCAACGGGTTCTTGGGTAAATATCCCCAGGCTGGGTGACCTGACAAAAAGGCCTTCTTAAATTACTGAGCTATGAACTCTGTGACAGGGGTGAGGTAAGCTCGTATGGTTTCTAAAACGATAGTCCTTTAAAGGAACTTACGCCGACTCTGGAAGGTGAGGGAACTTCCCGGGAGGAGGTGCCTTCAGGAAATCAAACCAGGGCATAGTGTGAGTCAAATACATGGGAAAAATCTCAAAGGAATGGGCTCATAATTTGAACTTATTCATTCTCTACATAAACCGATTATGGTCATATATGTATGAGCATGCATCCATTATTTCTGGTCAAAACACCAGGCAAACACTGATATACAAAAATCATTTATGAGTGTACAAACATGAGCATGCGTCCATTATATTCAATTCAAGACACAAGATATAAACACTTATCATAAAAACACCAGGTGTGATGCGATTGCTGAGAGGGGTTCTCGTTTCCACCCAACCGTAGGCTCAGTGATTCCAATCGGATTTACCACTAGCTACCCCCAAGATGGACCACGATGCTTAGAGAATCAGTCTCCTACTTCCCGCTCATCGGAAGTCGAGGACAAAGGTTACTCTCCTTCTCCTCTTCTCATGAATCACTGTATTTTCTGGAGTTCTTTTGGTTCTCCTTCCGCGATTTCTGTTGCACGTGCTCCTCTCCCTTCCACACTTCTTTCCTTGCCTTTTTTCCTGCGAGGTTGCATGTGGCACGGATTTCCTTGTCTGATGGTCAGGTCTGAGAGCTTCTACGGATGGGCGGTTCACCCCCATCCCCTCATTTACTCTTAAGGAGCCTCCCCACCTACCATCTGGGCAAGTAATTCATTCAGGGGTCTGAGAGTGAGCTTTGGTTTCCGAGCATGTACAAACCAATACGGTTTCGGTTCGGTGGAAGTTAACACAACCATTCCTGGCCCCTTCCACCACCTCTCATCAGCCATCGTGGTCTCTTTCAGCACATCCCCCTCCCAGCAATCATGTGACACATATTCATGATATAATTTTCATTCATCGACCTTTTATACAAAGGTCTGTCAAATCAAACATTTACATCTTTGAGTTTGCCATAGTTTTTGGCCAATATAGTTATTTTTACAGACTGGGGGGAACAGGGTGTTATAGTTGGTGTGAGATAATATCATAAAATTAAGGAGAGCATGGGTTTTAAGGAGAGCATGGGTTGAGTACAAGAAATCATGGGGGAAGTGTGAGAGAAAATCAAATCCTTTTGGAGAAGAGTGAGAGTCAAGCAAGCAAAGAAAATGAAGGAAAATTCTTATGGGCAAGGAGAGAACATGAGAGAGGTGAGAAATGGTATGCAGTGGGAGGAGAAATAGGAGAGATTAGAGTGTTGAAGATCTAAGGAGTGATTGGGAATGAAGAACAACTAGTTGGAGCTGTAAATTTGTGGAGAGATAGGCCACAATCTTGTGAGAAGTTTTGGTTCAAGAAATTGTCAAGAGAGCAAGTGTTTTGTTGTGGTACGAATTCCTGGTCGCAGTAGTGGATTCCTAGATTCCCCAATAGAGATATTCCCGTCCGACCTACATTGGAGCCTTATAGAGAAGGGGGATAATCTAAAGGATTGCACGATAGAGAAGGGGATCCCATTCCTTGGGTCGCGCGGGTTGAGGGGAAGAGATCTGATGGAAATATAATGGTTGTGAGAGTTCATTGTTGAAAGGGAACAATAGCCATCCTTAGGAGCCATCGTCTCTTGTGGATTGATAGACCCAACTCGGGGGGTGAATTATTGTTGAGAAATGGAACAACAAGTCTATGGTTGGGAGGAACATCTGTACTTTGCAGTGAGTTACGTTTTAACAAGATAAGTGTTCATATTCATTGTGTTTAATTATGTTTCATTGTTGAGTTAATTGCTTTGTATTTCCTTATGAGTTTATCTTATTCAATGTTGGTTGTTATGCCTAAATGACACTTACGCATCTATTTTGTTACATGATTGAATGTTGTTGTGTGTTTGTTCATTAGTTGTTGCACACGTTTAATTGGTTGCTTTATGTTTTTAATGGTTATGTATGCTTGCATGAGATTTCATGTCATGTTGTGTATTTTACACATTTAAAATTGTTATCAAGTTGTGTTTGGTCATGTTTAAAAATAACACGACCCAGTTGGGGGTTGAGTGTGTTACATTGTGGTATCAGATCTAAAATATTTTGGTAGCGTGCCTCAATGAGTATCTAGGTATGTTACATTGTGGTATTAGATATTATGGTTCAATACTAGGCTTGTATGGCCCAAATATTGGAATGAATTTTGGGTAAATTCATTGTGGTGAAGTTTGGCCTGTGTCAAATTTGGGGAAATTGGTGAAACCATAGTGAAATCCCCAAATTTATGAACATATTCAAGTCTAAATTACCCTCACAACCGTCGAAGAGATGATCAATGGAATCAATTTTCTATTTGCAGAGTTAAATTCGACCTAGAATGTTGAACTTTGTGCTTCAAATGGCGACTGAAGAGTTGGAGAATCAAAGGCCTAGATAATTTAGACATTAAGAATCAATTACCGAGATTCAATTTTTAGTGTGGAGAAGTTTGAAAAAGTTTGGAGAGTTTGATAAACCGACGACTAAGATCACTTTGATCTTGAAGATCAACGGTCTAGATCCCACACAAGTTTGGGTGGAAATTTTAAGTTTATTGAATTTGACAATTTTTTTTGAAGGAGTGAATCTCCCGTGATTTATAAAAACAAAATCAATGATGATTGGGGTTTGAAAAAATTGTTGAAGTGTGAGAAAGGTTCGTTTGACAAAGAAGTCGTCGGTCATCGATGAAGTTTGGGGAATCAATGATCTAGATTACTTTGGAGTTAGTGATCAATGGTCAAGATTCATTAACAAAGTTTGGAAAAGTATGATGAATCAATGGAGAATATCATTTTGGTTTGGAGATTGACGACCCAAATTCATCCTATATTGGTTGAAAATTTCTAAGTGTCAGAATTTGGTGAAGTGGAAGCAAGGTTAGATCGTCAAGGGAGATCATCGATTGTCGATGGAGCGATCGATGTTTGACGAAAAACGTATGAATAATCATTTTACAATGCAAGAGAAATCATCGATCATCGATGCAAGATATATCGCTGATCACTGATGAAGGCAAAAGAGGAGGATGACATGGCCAAGTCAGGGCATGAAAGGTGGCTATCATCCACATGTCATGCCATGTCATCCAAGTTTCCATGTCAGTATCCATGTGTCATTCCATGTCAACATCCATGTGTCATTCCACATTAACATCCATGTGTCATGCCACGTTATATAAGAGAAATGTTGATTGCCTATGGAGTTTTGGAGTTCTACAATTTCGACAAACTTGGTTCGTGGAAAGGAAATGTCGATTGTCGATGATCGAAGTTTGAAAAATTCAGAAAAGTCTTGCAGAGTCAGTTCATCGAAGAAAATCATTGGTTGAGTTTCGGATTTCAACAAGGTTTGATGATGTTGGGGAATGAACGGACCAGATCACATTCAATTTAGCGATAAATAGTTGAGATTCATCCGCGAGATTGGAAAAGTTTAGCGGATTGACGAAAAAGATTAGTTTCGATCTTGAGATCAATAGATCAAATTAATTCTAGTTTTGGTTTGGGGGTTCGAAAAAATCCGTGAAGAAGTGTCTTTTGTAACACGTTGATGGAAGCAAATCAATGATCATTGATGATTGATATTCGACAAAATTCGACAAAGGTATCCTTTTTGTAATGTAGAGAAATAGGCCGATCATCGATGCAAAGAATGATTCGGTCACCAATGGAGAAAAATAAGTTTGATGACATGGATTAATCAGGGGATGAGATGTGGACATCAAAAACCACGTGCCCTGCCACACCAACAAAATTGACAATTTACAAAGAAAATTTTGTAGAATTCAAGAGACTATAGATTTTAGCTCAGAACTCATAATGAGGCATGTGTACAATCAATGGAAAGTTGATTTAGAGAGGAATGTGTATAAATAATTATAATTTGGATTAGTGCATTTGTTTCCTTCATAAATTGAGAGGAATAATGGTCTGTAACCTAGTTAACAAATATTTTTCAATATGCATAATTCTAATAACAACTATCACATGCACATTTTTGCATAATTAGAGATACATGAAAGCATACTTAGTTCCTACATGAGGAATATAGATATGTAATATGCCTAGGGATATTATAGCCATGAATATGCGATTAGAGGTTTACATATCAGTGTGGGAAATGCAGAGACTGAGTCCAATGTGAATAGAAGCATAATAGAGCATGTGGAGTTGGTTGAAACTATGAGAAACTTGTATAAGGAAGCGCAAAGATATAGACAAGACAATGAAAGAACGATGAGAGATAAAGAAGAGTTGTTGCAGAGTATAGATATGTTGAAAAAACAAGTCAATAAATATTCTAGCACCAAACAAGAATCCAATGCAAGACAAGTAGAAGAATCTATATTTCATGAGAGAAGGGATGACCATGGGGGATCTCATGGAGGTAGTTTAAAAGATATTTTCAGAAGAAATGCTTGTTAGAGAAATATTATGATAAGAATATTCAAGAGTTCCTTGAAATCAATATTGGAAGCATGACCGTGGATGAGTATGAGAGGAATTTCTTGAAAATTTAGAGACACGTGGACTTCATCAAGGATGAGAAGGTCAAAATTAAGAGGTTCTTGAGAAGACTTCCATCCTTATACAAGGATAAAATTCAATTCGATGAGCCCAAGACCTTGAAAGAAAGCATAAGAAAGTCCAAGTATTTGTATGAGCATAACAAAGGAAGGCCATGTTTACAAAAGACCTGTGATGATAAGAAGAAAGGAAACATGGATTAGAGGAAAAAAGGGTTCAAGCCACCTTTCATCAGGAATAGCTCTCAAGCCTATCAATGAGGGAAACCAACACAAGATGATTAGAAAATGACAAATTCCTTGGGGAAAAGGCCAAGACAACATCCCATAAAGTATTGGGAATGTGAAGGAGACCACATGTATAAATATTGTTGTCACTGAGGAGATAAGATAATGAATGTGCATAACATCAAGAAGGAGGATACAATGGAGGAAGTGGGTAGGAGCATGCCATGTATTTATGTAGCCTTGCAAAATAGACAAGAAGACTATCAATCCCACATGATTGAGGTGGAAGGTGATATTGATAATCATCCCATATGTAATGTACCTAAAAAAATGTCACAAAAATAAAATAAATTTTGTTTGTACAATTATCCTTGCATAGTTTCAAGATTCAAGCAATTAAGTCTTCTGTTATAAATCTTGAGTCTGAAAGTTTGTTAGAGACCTTACTGTCATTGATTGTCTTTACTATGCAACTTAAGACTTCCTACTCGACAATACAATGAGTGTATACTCCTCCCTTCAATGCTATTTAAAGTCTTGTAAAAATTACCAATATTTTCTTATTTGATGATGTCTATAACACCAACACAGATTTAACTATACGAGCGACTTGTAAATAGGTCTGTTACTTCCATACCTCCAATTGGGGAAAGATTATCCAATCAACACACAACAACTCTCGAAATCGTGAAAAGTGACTAACATGTCGGGATTTTGGAGTTCAGGATTTCGCGAGTACAACAGCCAACATCAACGCACAACAATTCCTAAAATCGCGAAAAGTGACCAGCATTTCAGGATTTTGGAGTTCGAGATTTCACAAATACAACAGCCAACATCAATGCACAACAATTCCCGAAATCGCGAAAAGTGACCAGCATTTCGGGATTTCGGAGTTCAGGATTTCGCGAATACAATAGCTAACATCAACATATACAAACCTCTGAAATGCGAAACAAAGGGAAGGTTGGACTAGCGCTTTGGGGTTTCAGGGTTCGAAACTTCATGAGTTAAAGTGTCCCAAACTTCAACATATACGAACTTCCGAAAAGCAAAAAGGAAAAGTGGGGCCCGCATTACAGAGTTTCAGGGTTCAGGACTTCGTGAGCTCAAGTACCCAAACAACAACATATGCAAACTTCCGAAATATGAAAAAGGAAAGGTGAGACCCACATTTCGAGGTTTCAGGGTTCGGGACTTCGTGAGTTTCAGTGCCCAAACATCATCATTACACAACTTCCGAAATGCAAACAGGAAAGGTGGGGCCCGCATTTCGGGGTTTCAGGGTTCGAGACTTCATGAGTTCCAGTGCCCAAACATTAACATAAACAAACTTCTGAAATGCGAAAAAAAAACATGCCCAACACTTCGGGATTTCGGTATTCAGAATCCCGCGACTTCAAAATCCAAAACATCAAACACAAACAATTCCCAAAATTACGAAAAGGAACGTGGACTAACATTTCAGGATTTCAGGATTTGGGGTTTCAAATGCCAATCAACAACACACAACAACTCTCGAATTCCGAAAGGTGAAAGGATGTGGGACCAACACTTAGGGATTTCAGGATTCGGGGTTTCGAGTTTTCAAAAACCAAACAACAAAACACAACAACTCCCGAATTTTGAAAAGTGAAAGGATGTGGGACCAACACTTCAGGATTTCAGGATTCGAGGTTTCAGGTTTTCAAAAACCAAACAACAAAACACAACAACTCCCGAATTCCGAAAAGTGAAAGGATGTGGGACCAACACTTCGAGATTTCGGGATTCGGGGTTTCAAAATTCAACATCCAACATACAAAAACTTCTGAATTGCGAAAAAGATAGGAAAGTGGGACCCGCACTTCGGGATTTTGGGGTTTGGAAAAGCAAGGGAACTTCGCATAAGTGTAACCTGCAAGTCCCGAATGCCGAAATTCACATTATTTTCATAGCTCTAAGATTTTCTCCTTGTATTGGTATTCTTACTTTTGTTCTGTGAAAACAGTAGGGGTAGAAGGATTCTATATCCGTTTACCTGACCGAATTTCAAAAATCTAAACTTATGAGTTTATACGCACAGAAGGGCACAAAGGATAAAATTTTCTGTATAAGGTAAATTCTATAATATTCACTTAGAACCTCTTTTAATCAATGCATTAAACATCAACAGTACTAGATCTGTGCATCCATGTAAATACATGATGAAGAATATCATTCCATCAGAGATTGGTCATTATAAATGATGTTCCGAGGGATCTGAGTTTGATTTCCTGGGGATTTATCTACAGAGAGGATCTGCCTCACTGACGTTAATATCCTCCTTTCCTTACTTACTTATAGAAATATAATTACAGATTTCCTTCACATATATTCCCCACAAAAAAAAGAAGGAAAACATTACCGTTTCGATTTAATCAATACAATGCATCAGAAAAATCATTCAGACAGAGAATGGACATCATTCCAGTTCGGATTTAATATGACATCGAAGTAAAAACATAGCCATTCATAATAGAGAGGGGTAGATCAACATATCTGAATCCAATCCGCGGGAAGACAAAGGGAACGACCACGTTCCTCCCAACCATAGAACAGGGCAGCCAAAGTCACTTGCCCTATTCACCCCTTAGCCTGACCATGAATCCATGAGGGCGAACTTGGAAACTCCTCCTCAACAATGTCCTTCAGTTCCAACAGTTATCCTCTTGCCTCACACTTACTCAACAATGCTCATAACAACAAGGTGATTCTGTTTCAGCAAGATCCTCTTGCCTCACACTCAATCCACAATGTTCATAACAAAAAGAGAGCTCAGAAATCCTTTCCCAGCATACTTGGCAGCGTTCTGCCTCCTCACATATGCTATTTATCCATTTTTTTTGCCCAGGTCTTTTCCCTCCTTTGGGGATTTTCGCAGCTTTCTTAATCCCTAATTTTTAGGGGCTGCTAGTGGCCAAATCTCTAATTTTCCACTTGTAATCATCAGCCCAGAGGCAGTTCAAACTTGTTCCCCACTCATGGAGTCATGGTCAGTTGTTTTTTTAACATGGATGTTCCATTTGTCCTCCTGCAGTTAATATAAATATTATGTTGTGATACAAGTGTCATAGTCAAATAGTTAGTTGAGTCCAAACATATCTCTGCCCAACAGTCACAATAATTAAATACAATTATTAAATTCGAAATTTGGAATTTCCATAAATGGCAAAAATTTTCCAAATTCGAATTTGCCAAAAACGGAAATAAATTTCCAGCACACAAAAATAAAAATATTTATTTTTGGGGGATGGCACATCCTTTCCCCCTTTAGTAAAACACTGTCCTCAGTGTTCGTTCCTTTCCCGGAATGTGATTGGATGAGATTTCCGCAAATCTCCCTCCAATTCCCAAGTGGCCTCCTCAGGACTAAAGTGCTTCCATTGCACCTTTACCTGAGCGACGACTCTATTCCGAAGTGTTATTTCTCTCCAGTCCAAAATGCGCAGGGGTTCCACCTGGAACTCGCCCTCAGTTTCCACCTGCACCAAGTTCCAATCAATCATATGAGTAGGGTCATGAATATAATTTTTCAACAAAGAAACATGAAATACATTATGAATTCTTAGATTAGCTGGAAGTGCAAGCTGATATGCTACGGGTCCAATTCAAGTTAGTATCTCGAAGGGCTCAAAAAACCTGGGTGCCATCTTGGCACAGTTTCCCAAATTCAACGAGCTTTTTCGGGCTTTGACCTTCAAATAAACATGGTCTCCCACTTGAAATTCCAAGTGTCTTCTTTTCTGATCTGCATAGCTCTTCTGTTTGTCCTGTGCTTCTTTCAAGTTCTGTTGTACCATTTTTACCATGTTCTCCATTTCTTGGAGCATCTCTAGTCCAACCATGAGTTTGTCAGCCAGGTTATCCCAGCTAATTGGAGTTGTACACCTTCTGCCGTACAGTATTTCGAAAGGGGTCAACTTAGCCGAAGTTTGGTACCCATTGTTATATGCAAATTCTACCAAGTGTAGGTAGTATTCCCACTTGTTCGGTTTTGTTCTTACATACATGCAGAGCATATCCTCTATGATTTGGTTTGTCCTTTCGGTCTGTCCATCCGTTTGTGGATGACAACTCGTACTGAAATTCAAATTAGTATTTATCCCTGCAAACAATTCCTTCCAAAAAGCAGATGTGAATTTTACGTCTCTATCTGAAATCACCATTTTAGGAATACCATGCAGTCTAAAAATTTATTTCATGAATATTTCAACAATGTTAATAGATTTAAAAGTAGACTTTACAAGAATAAAGTGTGCAGACTTACTGAGTTTATCGATTACAACCATGATTGAATCATTTTGTTTCTGAGTTTTAGGAAAACCTGTTATAAAGTCCAACGATATGGTCTCCCATTTCCATTCTAGTATTGGTAATGGCTGTAATAGGCCGGCTGGATGCTGGTGTTCGGCCTTAACCTGCTGACAATATTGGCACCTAACCAAGTACTCTGCTGCTTCGTCCTTCATATTAGGCCAGTAAAATAGTTTTCTGAGTGCTGTTATTGTTTTCTGGTAACCTGGATGGCCAGAGTATGGTTTTTTATGAACTTCGTCTAAAATAGTTAATTTAAGCTCTGCTGAATCTGGTATGTAAAGTTTGTTTTTAAATCCTAATAGTCCCTTCTTGTCGATACTTATATCTGTTTTATCTAAGTTTGCGATACTATTTTGAAATTCTGCCATTATCTTAGTGTAATTTCCATCGTTGATACCTGTCATCCTTATTCTTTGTTCCATATCACTTTCTGCCCTGCTGATGTTTATCTCAAATAACCCATGGATTCTGCGGCTTAAAGCATCTGCTACTTTATTTTCCTTACCCTTGATATGTCTGACCTCGAAGTAAAATTCTCTCAGGAAGGCTATCCACCTTGGTTGTCTTGCATTAAGGTCTGGTTGGTTAAACAAATATTTCACCCCACTATTATCCGTCAATAGTAAGAATTTTCTGCCCATTATATAGTGTCGCCACATTTTTAAGGCATGTATTACTTCTGCCAATTCTAAGTCATGAGTGACGTAATTTCACTCGTGTTCCTTTAATTTTTGGGACTCATAACAAATCACGTGCCCTTCCTAAGTTAGAACACTACCTAGTCCCTCTTTACTTGCATCAACACATACTGTGAAGTCTTTATCTGGGTCTGCTACCTTCAAGATGGGCGCCGATGTCAATAATTCTTTTAGCTTTTTAAAACTGTCTTGACACTTTTGTGACCAGTTAAACTGGGTCCCTTTCTTTTGTAGTGACGTGATAGGGTAGGCTATCTTGGAGAACCCTTCTATAAATCTGCGATAATATCCGGTGATTCCCATGAATGACCAGATATTTGCCACATCCTTAGGTACTGGCCATTCCATAATGGCTTTTATCTTTTCCGGGTCTACGACAATACCTTCCGAGGAAATGACATGTCCTAAATATTGTATTTCTTTTTGATAAAAGTCACATTTTTCGAATTTTGCGTATAGTTTGTGTTTCCTTAGTGTTTGCAGAACTATTCATAAGTGTTCATCATGTTCCTCCTCCATTTTAGAATAGACCAGAATATCCTCGATAAATACTACTACGAACTTGTCTAAGTACTAGCTGAAAATGCTGTTCATTAAGAACATAAATGTGGCTGGTGCATTAGCGAGTCCGAAAGGTATGACTACAAACTCGTAGTGTCCATATCTTGTTTGAAAAGCCATTTTGTTTATGTCCTGGTCCTTTATCCTAACTTGATGATAACCGGATCGTAAATCCAATTTTGAGAAGATCTTGGCCCCCCCAACTTGATCGAACAGATCATTTATCCTGGGTAAGGGGTATTTGTTCTTAATTGTTACTTTGTTTAGTTGTCTATAATCGATACATAGTCTTAGAGTACCGTCTTTCTTTTTCACAAAGAGGACTGGTGCTCCCCATGGTGAGACACTTGGTCTGATATACTCTTTGTCCAACAATTCTTGTAATTGTATTTTTAATTCTGTCAGTTCTGGTAGACTCATTCAATAGGATGCTTTTGAGATAGGGGCTGATCTGGGTAGTAAGTCTATGGAGAAATCTATTTCTCTCCTAGGAGGTAATTCTGGTATCTCCTCCACAAACATGTCTCTGAATTCACGTAGGACAACAAAGTCTTCTAACTTGGGCTTATCTTCTTTTTCTAATAGATTCATCACTTGGATGGCGTAAACTTGACATCCCTTTATAATAGATTTCTTGACTTGCATCGCTGAAACTTGTCTGACTGATACAGGTTTTGGTATTCCTTGGGCTGTTCTAATAGTGCCAAAATTATCTTTATAGCTAAGTATCTTTGTATAACAATCTAGTACTGCTTTGTGTTGTTCCAACCAATCCATCCCAATAATCATATCATAAGACCCTAGTGGTAGGATGTTCAGATTGGTCCTTATCTTTTGACCATCTAAGCTGAAATCAAGGTCAGAAATAAAGTTAACTACCTTTATTTTAGCACCTGTTGCTAGTTGTACAAGCCAAGATTTTTCGTGCTTTTGTTTCTTAAGTTTATTCGACTCTACTATATCGGGAGTAATATAACTTAATGTAGCTCCAGGGTCAATTAAAATAGAAATTCAAGTGTCATGGATTTTACCTTCGACTTCTACCATCGAGGACTAGTGGTCCGCTTGTCGACCATATATGGCTACATTTATCCGATGCAGACTTCTGCCCATGTCACCCATTGTCGAGGCTTCCTGCAAATTGTGTACAACAGTTCTATTTGCTGCAATTAAACGTGGATAGTTCCTCCTTAGATGAGACTCTCCACACTCCCAACACTTTAATGTCTCACAGGAGTTGTCACCAAACTTCTTCATTCCCAGGTTTACCGCTACCTTGTGTATTCAGATGATTGGAGTGAAAATCCTTCCTTGGGAAAATTTTTGCTGCATTCCAATAAGGAGCTGGCTGGTATCCCTTCTTCCGCTGGTTTATTCCATCTTGCTTCTTATCCTTCCATGTCTTGGGAAACTCTACCCGTTGTTTATACTAGTCATAGCACATTTGTGCTTTCCTGAATGCCTCACTCAAGGATTTGGGGTTGTCAAACTCAATTCTGTCCCTGTAGGACTGTGGTAAACAACTTAAGAATCGCTGGATTTTTACCTTATCCTCCCGGATGTATGGTACGAACCTTAGTAGTTCCAAAAATTTATTTATAAGTTCCTCCATCGTCATTTGTTCGAGTCGTAACTCATAAAATTCTTTCGTTTTCCTTTCATAATAGATTTTAGAAAGGTATTGTTTCTTGAAATACTTCTTGAAGTCGGACCATTCCAACTATTTCTCCTTTAGGCCCTTGGCCAATTTCAGGTCCTTCCACCAAATGCTGGCCTTTCCCTTCAGATTGTAGATGGCCATTTTGACCTTCATGTTACTAGAATAGTTGTAGATTTGGAATTAGTTTTTGATGTCCAACAACCATGCCTCGACTTCTTCTCCTGTCCTGGATTCTCCATCAAAAGTAGTTGGTCTAATCTTTTT
>ML787904.1:0-24555 GCA_009831015.1 Picea engelmannii | reverse complement strand
CACAACAATTCCCGAAATTGTGAAAAGTGACTAGCATTTCAGGATTTCAGAGTTCGATTTCGTGAATATAACAACTAACATCAACAGATACAAACCTATGAAATGCGAAACAAAGGGAAGGTTAGACTAGCGCTTCAGGGTTTCGGGGTTTGGAACTTCGTGAGTTCAAGTGTTCCAAACTTCAACATATATGAAATTCTGAAAAGAAAAAAGGAAAAGTGGGGCCCGCATTATGGGGTTTCGGGGTTCGGGACTTCGTGAGCTCAAGTACCCAAACAACAACATATGCAAACTTCCGAAATGCGAAAAAGGAAAGGTGAGACCCGCATTTCGAGGTTTCGGGGTTCGGGACTTCGTGAGTGCCAGTGCCCAAACATCATCATTACACAACTTTCGAAATGTGAACAGGAAAGGTGGGGCCCACATTTCGGGGTTTCGGGGTTCGAGACTTCGTGATTTCTAGTGCCCAAACATCAACATACACAAACTTTTGAAATGAGAAAAAAAACATGCCCAACACTTCGGGATTTCGGGATTCGGAATCCCGCGACTTCAAAAGCCAAAACATCAAACACAAACAATTCCCGAAATTATGAAAAGGAACGTGGACTAACATTTCATGATTTTGGGATTTAGGGTTTCGGGGTTTCAAATGCCAATCAACAACACATAACAACTCTCGAATTCCGAAAGGTGAAAGGATGTGGGACCAACACTTCGGGATTTCGGGATTCGGGGTTTCAAAAACCAAACAAAAAAACACAACAACTCCCGAATTCCGAAAAGTGAAAGGATGTGGGACCAACACTTCGGGATTTCGGGATTCAGGGTTTTAGGTTTTCAAAAGCCAAACAACAAAACACAACAACTCCCGAATTCCGAAAAGTGAAAGGATGTGGGACCAACACTTCAGGATTTCGATATTCGGGGTTTCGGGGTTTCAAATGTCAACATCCAACATACAACAACTTCTGAATTGCGAAAAAGATAGGAAAGTGGGACCCGCACTTGGGGATTTCGGGGTTTGGAAAAGCAAGGGAACTTCGCATAAGTGTAACCCGCAAGTCACGAATGCCGAAATTCACATTATTTTCATAGCTCTAAGATTTTTTCCTTGTATTGGTATTCTTACTTTCGTTCTATGAAAATAGTTGGGTTAGAAGGATTCTAAATCCGTTTACCTGACCAAATTCCGAAAATCTAAACTTATGAGTTTATACGCACAGAAGGGCACAAAGGATAACATTTTCTGTATAAGGTAAATTCTATAATATTCACTTAGAGCCTCTTTTAATCAATGCATTAAACGTCAACAGTACTAGATCTGTGCATCTATGTAAATACATGATGAAGAATATCATTCCATCAGAGATTGGTCATTATAAATGATGTTTCAAGGGATCTGAGTTTGATTTCCTGGGGATTTAACTACAGAGAGGATCTGCCTCACTGACATTAATCTCCTCCTTTCCTTACTTACTTATAGAAATATAATTACAGATTTACTTCACATATATTCCCCACAACAAACAAAATGGAAAACGTTACCGTTCCGATTTAATCAATACAATGCATCAGAAAAATCATTTAGACAGAGAATGGACATCATTCCAGTTTGGATTTAATATGACATCGAAGTAAAAACATAGCCATTCATAATAGAGAGGGGTAGATCAACATATCTGAATCCAATCCACGGGAAGACAAAGGGAACATCCACGTTCCTCCCAACCGTAGAACTGGGCAGCCAAAGTCACTTGCCCCATTCACCCCCTATCCTGACCATGAATCCATGAGGGCGAACTTGGAAACTCCTCCTCAACAATGTACTTCAATTCCAACAACTATCCTCTTGCCTCACACTTACTCAACAGTGCTCATAACAGCAAGGCGATTCTGTTTTAGCAGGCTCCTCTTGCCTCACACTCAATCTGCAGTGTTCATAACAGCAAGAGAGCTCAAAAATCCTTTCCCAACATACTTGGCAGCGTCCTGCCTCCTCGCATATGCTATTTATCCATTTTTTTTGCCCATGTCTTTTCCCTCCTTTGGGGATTTTCGCAGCTTTCTTAATCCCTGATTTTCAGGGGCGGCCAATGGCCAAATCTCTAATTTTCCACTTGTAATCATCAGCCCAGAGGCAGTTCCAACTTGTTCCCCATTCATGGAGTCATGGTCAGCTGATTTTTAACATGGCTGTTCCATTTGTCCTCCTACAGTTAATATAAATATTCAGTTGTGATACAAGTGTCATAGTCAAATAGTTAGTTGATTCCAAATAGATCTCTTCCCAACAATCACAATAATTAAATAAAATTATTAAATTCGAAATTCAGAATTTCCATAAATGGAAAAAAAATTCCAGAGTCGAATTTGCCAAAAACGGAAATAAATTTCCAACACACAAAAATAAAAATATTTATTTTTGGGGGATGTCACACCATAGTTATTTTAATTGATTTTGGAGCTACTAATAACTATATATATCGAAATCTAGTTGAAAGAATTAAATTGAAGAAATGTAAGCACAAAAATTCTTGGTTGGTTCAACTGGCTACTGGATCAAAGAGAAAAACGGTAATGTCCCCTCTATATTCCCCAACTTAATTAATTCATAATGTAGATATGATATGTGGCTGTGGCCAAGTAATGTAATACACGAATTGTTTTGAGTTTTATTAAATAAAATGTGATGCCAACTACTGGGGGGCATGGACATAGATTGGGGCTAATTAATACACAAGAGAGGATGGGTCTAAAAATGGGGGTTTTATCCACGAGTTTAATTCCCAATTTTTTTTTCCTAATTTTGATGTTTGAATGAAATTTCTATTTTTTGTTGAGTGTTCCCAAATCCAATCATTGAATACATGTAAGAGGGTGGGTGCGAGAAGTCACATCCATAGTTATTGGGAGCATGGGGATGAAGTACAATCGGTTTGGGGATGAGTGTGAGTCAAGAAAAACAACAAAAGGAGAGTAAATTCGTAAGACCAAGGGGGGATAATTTTAAGGAGTCACATTTTTTGCATGAATATAAAGAAGACTGACTGGAGCTGGAGAAACAATGGAGGGTGAATTCTAGAGCATTTTTGGATTTAAACATTGAAGAAGCAAGTTGTCAGGCTTGCAGAAGAACTAGGTTGTCGGGCATGAAGAGTGAACTTGTGTTGGAGTTGCACTTCAACAAAAAGCTTGTTGTTGTTTTTTTCCTAGTAGTTTTCCTGGCAGTGAGTTCCCTTGGGTTCCTAGTAGTGAGATTCTTGGTTACCTACACTAGAGATACCATAATGAAAAAATGGGACACTCGAGGAACTAAGATAAGTGAAGGGGTACATTCCTTAGGTTAGGAAGGTCGAGAGGAAGAGAGTCGGAGGAAATTTGGGATATTTGTAGGAGAATACTAGTGGGTTGTGGGATTATCTGAGTTGTGAGTGAATGGTGAAAGACACCCTCTTTTGTGGATTCCTAGCACCAACTTAGGGGTGACTTTCTATTGAGATATGGAACAACAAGTTTATGGTTGAGTGGAACATTCATCCCAAGTAGTTGGTTGCACAAATGTTCAGAAAGATAAGTGTTTATGTTATTCTATGTTACATTATAGTTTATTCTATTGTCTATTAACTATGTATATGAGGATGGTTTTATATGCTCTTGTATGAAGTTAATTAGCTGCATTCATATTTAATTTATCATGTTGTAACTGCATTTAAATTAATGATAGTAGAATGTGTATTTATGTAGTTGGTAAGCTACATGATTAGTTAGCAACATTTTTTTATTTTATGTGTATTCCACTAGTAATGCTCCTCTGTTAAGTTGGGGAACATTACAGATTGGTATAAGAGCTTAAGGTTCAACACTGAGATTGTATGGGCCAAACCCTGTGTGAATTTGGTAAAAAACATTTGTTGCATAGTTCACATGTGACAGATTTGGGGAAATTTATGTAAATATAGTGAAATCCCCAAATTTATGAGCACATTCGAGTTTAAAATGCCTTAGAATAGTTGAAGAAAGGATTAGTGGCATAATCTGCAGGTTGCACAATTAAATTTGGTTGGGAAGGCCATATTTTTCATTTTAATGGTGATTGAAGAAGTTGAGGAAGTTTAATTGATCATTGACCGAGGTCATTTTTTATTTTGAAATCAACAACAAGATTCATCCTAGATTGATAAAAAACTTATATTTTTTTTGGAGTTTTGCAAAATGGAGTAGATCAACGGTCGAGATCCATTTTTTGGAGTTTCAAAAAATGGAGCATATTGACGATCGATATTTACTTTCGGAGTTAGAAGAATAGAGCAGATCGATGTTTGAGACTCATTGATAGAGTTGGGAGAATTATGGTGAAACAACGGTCAAGATAATTTTGAATGAGAGATCAACAACCCAAATTCATCCTAGATTTTGGTAGAAAATTTCTAAGAGTTGGAGTTTGGTGAAATTCATAAGTGAATTTAGTTCGCTAAGAGAAATTGTTAATTGTCGATGGCCAGGTCAACAAAATTGATGAAGTGTTTCATTCACCCAAATGAAATCACCAATTTTTGATGGTCAGGTCAATGAAATTGATGAATTGTTTCGTTTGATCAAGAGAAATCACCAATCATCAATAGTCAGGTCAACAAAATCAGTGAAGTGTTTTGTTTGTACAAAATAAATATTCGATCATCGATGAAGGGAAAGAGGAGGACGATGTGTCATGTCATGTCAACAAACACATGTCATGCCATGTCAACATCTAGGTGTCATTCCACGTCAACATACACATGTCATTCCACGTCACACAAATTTCCATGTCAACCAAGGAAATTGTCGATCGTCGATGATCAAGGTTCGACAAAATTCATGAAAAAGTTTAGTTCACCAAGGAAATTGCCAATTGATGATGATTAGGGTTCAAAAAAATTCATGAACAATTTTAGTTCGTCGAATAATTCATCGATCAATGCTGGATCGATTAGGGTTCGAAAAAATTCATGAACAAGTTTGGTTTGCCAAGGAAAATATTCAATCACCGATGGAGTTTCAGATGTTGGGGAATGGACGGTCTAGATTGCTTTCGAGTTGAAGATAAATGGTTGAGATTCATCCACGATCTTGGGAAAATTTTAACGTATTGATGACCGGGATTACTCCCAATTTTCATATCAATGGCTTGAATTAAAAGACTATTACAATCGTAAATTAGTCAATTTTCTACGAAACTTTTCAGATTTTGAAGGTCATCAAATTGTAGGGGAATTTTGAGGGCCCAAACAACATTTTTAGGTAGTCGAAATCAATAGAAATGTGTGTACCTTTTGTACATAAAGTATTTATGTATTAAATGAAAGAGTTTATTGAGAGCTTTCCAATGAGATGTTTTAGCACAAAATAGAGCTAGTATAAGGAAGTTACAACTGAAACACTACAAGGTATAATTTAAGCACCAATTTACTTCTAGAGGGAATTAATCCTTGCTCAAAATTTAGTTTGAGGTATAGGATTAGTCTGTGGAAAGACGATGGATGACAAAATTCAGCTAAGGAACCATAATTGGAAGAAAAGGCACACGTAGTATAGAGGGATAAAAATGATAAACAATCTAACCTTTTGCAAACCATAACTTTATGCTCACAACTCATATTTGAGCAAATGAGTATTCAATGGAAAGATAATGAAGATTAGAATCATCCTGTGCATTCATAAAAGTGATATGAGCAATATATTTCACAATCAACTTAAAATAATATGACCAGTGGATTTAAAGAGCATAAAATTATGCATTATTTTTCCAGAGCTATGAATATCCATTTTTGTCTAACAAAAATTTTGTTGCATGCAAATATTCTTGTAGAATTAAGAGGTACCAAAGGGAATATTTGGTTCCCATATGAAAAATAAAGATATAGAGGATTCCAAAGGGTCCTAAAACCATGATGAGGAGTTCGTAGGTCTACATGTCAGCATGAGAAATGTATAGAGTGAATATAATGGGCATAGGGGAATACTTGAGCCTGTAGAGGTGGATGAGACCATGAGAAGCATGTAGAGATATAGGGAAGATAATGAAAGGATGATTAAATCTTAGGAAGATATAATTCAAAGTATGAATATACTGTAGAGGCAATCCAATAAAGACTCCACCACAAAGAAATCAACTAGTGCTAGACAAGTGGCATCATCCAGATCACGTGGTGGAAGGGATGATCATGGGAATGATAGGAAGTCAAAAAGTATGAGAAGGCGCCATTATTCCCTAGAGAAATAACTAGAAGAGCTCGTGCAAGTTCAGGGTTAGGGAGAATCCCAAGTGTGCCTCTTGTTAGAAGACAGAGAAGAAAGCCCGAGTCAAACATTTTGCAAGGTGAACTTAGAAAAATCAAGCCACCAAATTTTAATGGTGAGCATAGAAAGGGGGAAGAGACCAAGGTCTGGATATTGGAAATGAAGAAGTATTTCTAGCTACACGATTACCCCTCCAAGGTAGATATAAGAATTGTAACCTACCACTTGCAAGGAAAGACAAACATGTGGTGGGATCAACTTAAGAAAGCCAAGCACCTTGATGAGAAGAAGGTATCATGGAGGAAATTCAAAGGACATTTTTAAGAGAAATACTTGTGAGATCATTACTATGAAAGGAATATGAAAGAGTTATTTGAACTCAATATGGGAAGCATAACAATGGATGAATATGAGAATATATTATTTGAGCTCCTAGAGTATGTTGTCTTTATAAAGGATGAGTTAGGCAAAATCCAAAGATTTATGAGCGGGTTACCTTCCTTATATAATGACATGATACAATATGATAACCCCAAAACTTTGGAGGAGGCCATAAAGAGAGAAAAACATCTTTATCAGCAGGGTAGAGGGAGGCCAGTCTTTCAAAAATATTGGAATGACAAGATGAAGGGTAAGAAGGAGAAAGGATAGAAGAGTTTTAAGCCACCTTTTTTCAAGAACAACTCACAAACAAATCACCAAGTTTGGTCAGCCCATAATGAGCCCAGGATGGCATATTATTTTGGTAAAAGGCCAAGGCAACAACCCATGACATGTTGGGGATGTGGAGGAGACCACTTATTTAGGGACTTCCCTCGCAAAGGAGAAAGGATGAGGACTGTCCACAATATTCAGGAGGTTGAAACAATGGAAAACATGGGAGGAAACATGCCAAGGATTTATGCAGCCTTGGACAACAAGCAAACGAAGTATCAATTCCCCATGATTGAAGTGGAAGGTAAGATTCACAACCAACCCATAACAATTTTAATTGATTACAGAGATATCCATAGTTACATAAACTCTAACATTATTTAAATATTTCACTTGCAAATGATTAAGCATAATAAATATTTGTTAGTTCAGTTAGCCACATGGGCTAAGAGGAAAATTAGTGAGCTGGTCAAAAATGATCCAATAGACATGCATGGACTCAATACAAAGGTAGATTTGAACATCATACCATTAGGTTCATATGAATATCTAATTGACATGGATTGGTTGGAAAAACACCATGCTATCCTAGGTTGTTACAATAAGACAATCACTTGTCTTGATGAGGAAGGGAAACAAGATAAAGTTCAAGACATTCCAAGATCTATAGTTGTTAGAGAAATTTCAGCCATGTAGCTTAAAAATAGTTTCAGGAAGGGATGTCATATTTTTGCAGCCCATATGGAAGAGCTAGTTAGAGATAAAATTACAAGTATTGAAGAACATGTAGTATTGAAGGTTTTTAGAAATGTTTTTGGGGAGATCCCAGGATTTCCACCAAAGAGATACATTGAATTCTCCATTCATTTGGTTCCAGGAGCTACCCTAGTGTCCAAAACTCCTTATAGAATGGGCACACCAGAGTTAACGAAATCGCAGATGCAACATGAAGAATTGTTAAAGAAAGGGGTGTACATGCCCAAGTGTGTCACCTTAGGGTGTCCCAATTATTTTTGTGAAGAATAAATATGTAACCTTAAGGTTGTGTATTGATTTCATACAACTAAATAAGGTCAACATAAAGAACAAACATCCATTTCCAAGGATTGATAATATATTTGATTCGCTGAAGGGTGGAAGAATCGTTTCCAATATTGACTTGAGATCAGGTTATCATCAAGTGAGGATAAAGGAAGAAGATATCAACAATACAACATTCAGGACAAGATACCGACATTATGAATTTACGGTAGTGCCGTTTGGGCTATCAAATGCACCAACTATTTTCATGTGCCTAATGAATGGAGTGTTCATGGAATACATGGACAAGTTTGTAATTCTGTTCCTAGATAATATGCTAATCTACTCAAAGACAAAGGAGGAACATGAGAAAAATTTAAAAATGATGTTAAAATCTTTAAGAGAGCATAAATTGTATGCCAAACTAAGTAAGGGCATTTTCTATCAAAGCAAGATCCATTACTTGGGTCGCATTATTTCAAAAAATGGGATAACAGTTGATCCTGAGAAGATCGAGGCCATTAGAGGATGGATAGCGCCAAGAAATGTCACAATGGTCAGATCATTCATGGGTCTTGCAGGCTATTATTGAAGATTCATAAAAAAAATTCAAATATTGCAAGCCAATCACTTCTTTGCAAAAGAATAGAGTGAAATTTGAATGGAATTCCAAATGTGAAGGGATTTTTCAACATTTGAAGGAAATTTTGACAAGTGCACCAATATTGAATACTCCCGACTCTGATGAATATTTTTTTGTGTGCAAAGAAGGGCTTGGTGGAGTCCTCACACAAAATTATCATATGGTGTGCTACTAGTCAAGAAAACTAAAAGAACACGAGAGGAATTATGCTACCCATGATCTAGAATTAGCAACCATTATTTATGTGCTAAAAACATGGAGACATTACCTCATGGGGAGGAAATTTGAGCTAAGGTTAGACCACTGTGGCCTGAAACATGTATTCGTATATCCCACATTAAATGCCAGAAAAATAGATGGCTCAAATTTCTTAGTGAATATGACTTCAAAATTAAGCACACCAAAGAAAAAGAGAATTAGGTGGTTGATGCACTCAACAAAATTCTACATGAGATGCATTTGGCAACCATCAACATGTATAGGATTGATTTGAAAGAAAAATTTTTAGAAGCAACAAACTCAAATCAAC
The DNA here is from genome assembly GCA_009831015.1 of Picea engelmannii. Taxonomy (NCBI): domain Eukaryota; kingdom Viridiplantae; phylum Streptophyta; class Pinopsida; order Pinales; family Pinaceae; genus Picea; species Picea engelmannii. Next base: position 15,430 of record ML787904.1, on the reverse strand, counting down.
TTTACTTGCAAATAATAGGTGCATTACAGTAGGGTGATTTGCAACATAAATTTAAGGATTTCAAGCTAAAGGAATATGGATTTCTCGTGTACCGAGGCAAGGTATATGTACCTAAATACAATGAGATGAAATATATAGTGATGAGAGAAATGCATATTGTACCCTACGTTGGACACCCAAGATATACAAAATCCATTTCAATTGTGAAGAGCCAATATTTTTGGCTAGGAATGAAGAAGTGTCTAATTAAATAGTGTTGGGTTGTTTCTCTCTTTCTACTCTCTTGGTCTGACCCATGTTCATATCTGAACAGGTCTCCAACAAAACCCTCTAAAAATATTAGTCCTCCTGGTAAACTAGAAGGCAACACAACACACATAATGTACTGCACAGTCTCACCCGAGATAGTTCTATGGGTGACTGCAAAACTCAAGTGCTTGCAGTCTAGGAAGGAGTGGGGATCTGGGATTATAATTGATATTCTTCAGGCCTTGATCTAATTATTCTCTCTATTATTCCTAAGATTCATTCATCTGTTAAGCCTATGCATGCATTCTAATAGATATAACTGAACCATTCATCCATCCATCCATAATATAACTACTGGAAGAAGGTAAATATGCAATAGACAACACACATAACACAAGTTTTACCGTGGTTCACCCCCTCCTGGGATACACCCACAAAGATATGGATTCTTAGGCTCTTTTATTAGGTTTGCTGCAAAATATGGCATTGCGCGCACTATATCTCCAATAATACAATCATGAAAAAGGTTCAACAACCTCTGTGAGGTGGACTAGATCACACCAGGCTCCTCAACTTGTGATCTCAACCTCACGATCTAACTACTTTACTCTTAATACAACTCAAAAACTTACAACAGTCGCTCAACTACAATCATCAAATCATAGCATTAGAACCATTATTCAACAATCACTTGGAATCCCGACCTATACCTCCTAGGTTCTTATTTATAGTAATTTACAAGATTCTTAGCTGTTACAATTTCTTACTAAAACCCTAACCCTAACATGGTTAGGTTTTACTACTTGTGCACCTTGCATGCTTTCCTCCTTTGCATGCTGCTTTTCCTTGCACGTGTTGCTTTTCCTGCTAGTTGTCCTTCTCCAAAATTGGGCCTTACCTTACCAAAATTGGGTATTTCCTCAAAGTGGGCCTGCACCTAACAAGCCCCCAACAATGACATGTGGCTCGTCTCAAGCCACTTAGTTAGTGCATGCTACTTGCACAAACTCTACTAGGGTGTGGAACTTGTCCTTCAATTCCTTTCCTTTTTCTCTTATCATGGAAAATTTGTTTTGTAGCGCCTCTATAGTCTACGTTGTTAACTCCTCATGTATCAAGGTTGCACCCCTTGATTGTGTCTGTACTCAACTTGTCTTCTCCTCCTCCAACTGCACAATCATCTGAGTTGCTTGTTCTTGGAGGGGTTTCATTTCTGCTTATCTTGCTTGCTTCTTTGTCTGTGCGATTTTCAATTAGGACTGTAGCTTCTTCATGTCCCAGGTGCCCTTCATGCGCTTTTTAATGCTCATCGCTTTTTTCCTTTGCTTGAGATATTGTATGATTGAGTTGACTCTTTCCTCTTCTTGGTCCCACTGTTGGACCTGCTTGTCTTCTTCCAATGTTGTCCAGAACTACGTGACTCTATCAAACAGTTCTTCTATTGCACTTGCTTGGTTCTCCATCTCTGCGATTTGGAGTGCAACTTATTATTTCCTCTGCTCTTGGACCCCATGAAGATTTGTAGGGTTAAGCCTTTAATGTAGCTTCTTAATATCATACCTGTATTGATCAATGGTTTGTGCAATGATATTGATCTTCTCCTATATGCTTCTGTCCACTGCTTGTGTGTTGTCCGGGATGATATTGTAAACCACTGTTAGTCCCTATTCCATTTTATCCACGCATTCTTTTACCTCCTTTGTTTCGAGCTTCACCTGCTCGACTATTAGTTCCAAGGCATCCCTGCCATTCTTTATTACTTGTAATTCCACTGCATCTGTCCTTGCGCGTGATTTCAGTTCTTGCGCGACACTGAATTGAAGCTTGTACATTGCCTTAGTTGGTATCCTTGCCAATACCAACTCTACCTGTGCTAGATCCTTCAGTGGTGTCTGGGCTACGAAATCGTCCATTTGCAACATGTATGATGTGATTTGGAAGTTTGGACTCGCCTGTGCTATGGTTTGGATGGTGTCTTGTTCTCTCGGCGTGGTCCTTGCCTCTATTTTTGTTGTTGTGGGGAAGGGATCTGTTCCCCTTTCAAGCCTTTGTGCTTCCTTTAATTTCTCCAAGACCTGTCTTATTTCCACCAACTCATTTTGGATTCTACCTCGTTGGTGTTGGGCCTCTTTGAACTTGTCAACTTCACAGTATTGGAGTCTTTATGCGATGAGGTCAGCGTCGTCCTCAGTGATTGTGTACTCTGAAAGCTGCATATGAGCCTTGGTGTTCTTGCACGACCCCCCTATGTGTATAATTGACTGCTTGGGTGGCCCTGTTTCTTGTGGGATGGCTACCGAGGGTTTTTTTTGCATCATTGTGTCCCCCACTCCTTATTCTCCTTGTGTCGGGGCACTTTCCTTTTCCCTGCATGTGCATCCTTCTTTGGCACAATCCCCTTCTTCTGTTGTGCCAAATTTTGACTGAGATTCCCCTGACGTTTCATCTTTTTAGGCGTAATGATGCCCTCTGCAGGTGTGTTAGGTAACCTTGCTTCTACCTTATTTTCCGTAGGCACTTCCTTACTAATGACTGTGATATTTCAGTCATATTGCAAATCCAACATTTCCATTTCAACTTATTTTGCCTTGGTGCAGAACTGAAGTTGCAACCATTCCTTGGTTGAATCCCTACGTGCCTGGATCCAAATATTATGGCACATAGCTTTGAAGTTGGCTATGTCGTGGTACTGCGTGACTACTTTTTGCATGATCCTACAGGTGTTAGCTATACTGTCACAGATGTCGCTTAGGTATCATGAAAAGGCACCTGTGTTTCCACTTATTCTCTTGGGGTCCAACATGCTCCCCAATGATGTATACCATGCTGCGCAAAAAAAACCTATTCTGTCAAGAAAATATGAGTATGGAGGCTCCCTCCACCTGACTAATTCTATCGGGATCAACAACCATGAATAGTGAAATTATGTCCCCAAGTCCTACACATCTTTGCAGTAGTTGAGGAACATGTTCAACAGGTAGGGGGCTCAACTGAGCATGGTGCCATTGGCGCACTGGGCTGCAACTGCGACAACCCCTACAGGGACTTCCTCCTTGCAACACTTCCTTAGAAGTTTACAGACCATGAGCTTTGTGGCCATCCAGGTGGCTTCATCGTTGATTATTTTTATTATGATCCCTCGTGAGCCCCTCTTCGTCCCATATGTTTTCTTCATTTCCTCTGCTAGGGCATTTTCCTTAGTTTTTTCATATAGGTACTGCGTAGGAATCTCACCCATCATCGACAGACTTGTGATGAATGCAATCAATTCCATGTCGATAGAGACAAGTTCTTCCATCCATAAATATCCTCCGTGGAGGACTTCCATCAACTGCTTGATGCAGTTATTTACCTCTTTCCCCGTGCCAAAGTGGGGAATCTCCACTAAGTTTAGGATCCCCATGTTCACCAGGTCTACGACTCATTGTTTTGGTTGCATCATGGGATATCTAAATGGACCTGTACCTATGTTGTCCATGTAGACTTGCTGCTCAAATTCTGGTAATTTCCCAGCATTGGCCACATCGTGATCCGAATACCTTAACATTTTCACACATCCTAGTAGGGTCAGCGTGGCCTGCACCCCCTCTGGAATGCGCAGTAGTACTATTGTTACGTTGGGATGCTTGTGCAAGGACCGTGCCATGAGTTGTTTTCCCTTTATTCTTATTGACACACTAGAGGTCCCAACCTTTGCTCGTCTATCCTCTGTGCTCGAGTCTGGCTGCTTGGTTATTTCCTCTACCAACCCTTCCTATTACTGTGTGGAACCTGCCCCAAGTTGTGGTCTCGAAATCATAGCCTCTGTCTGCTTGCCGGCGTCCCTGTTTTTTCTTTGGGTTGCTTCAACCCTTGCAGGTTGCTGTAGGTTCCCTGCGTCACTTGTTTCACAGTCATGTGCACTATCATGCGATTCAAATTCCATGCCGGATTTCATTAGGGCTTGTGACTCCTCCTCGACCAGTGTGGCACCGACTGGTTTGTTCTGTGGGGAGGGAATTGCGTCGACATCAACAATTCCTTCTCTTTGGGACATTTCTTGCTCGACCTCCGCGATTTCGTGTGGTTCCCTAAGGATGCTTCTGGTTTTCCTTGCGGTTTGGCTTGGTGCACCAACCTTTGGTGGTGCCATAGTGGATACTTCTTGCTTTGCTGAATAAAACTTCAACTGGTTCACTCTGTATACTTCGCCTGTTTTCAAGGGTGCTCTCTAGCTTCGCGAGTTTGCAATTTCACAATAAGTGTTGTTTTGCCCACGTTTCCCCTTTATATAGAGGGTGCCATGAATTCCATGAGGCTTCTTGGAGAATCTTCCTTGGCTGCGATTAATGCGATGAATATTTTCAAGTACGCTTCATTTAATTTCATAAATTCCCCCAATTCCGACCTTTTTTCCCTAACCATCATTTTTCGCTTTTTCGACAGTTGGCCCCTTTTTCGGTGCATTGAAATTTTTGAGTGCGCCATGGATTTCCGCCATGATTTTTCCTTAGTGAGTAGTTTTTTGATTTATATCACCCATCTATTGTGCATGGACATTTTTCCTCTTGTCGCACTGAGCCCACTATTTTAGCGCACAATATTTCCCAGTATTTTTTTATTTTCTTTCTTTTCTATTTTTGTATTTCTTTTTCCTTATTTTTCTCCTTTTTATTTATTTTTATCCTTTTTCATTCTAATCTCTACTACAATACAATATATACATGAATTTCTTACTGTGTTGTAATTTTTAAGCGTTAGGAGGTCGACTGTCCCTGTACAATTTCAGTCGACTTCCGTTGATCATTCATTTCAGTTCTGCTCTTGCCAAATCCTTTAGCTATACTGACCTCCCATTTGTGACAATATTTACCTCATATGGCCCTAGCCAATGCATTATGAATTTGCCAGGATGCTGGAAAAAATTACTGTCATAGAGCAAGACTAGGTCTTCTTCTTTAAAACTCTTCTTCTTAATATTTTTTTCATGCCAAGCTTTATCTCTTGATTTCTGTACTTCTTGGTGAAATCCTTCCAGAATCCTATCCTCTTCCATTTCCATTAGTTGATTCAATCTCTCCTTTACTGCGCCTCTTTTTGTCATGTTGGTAATTGCTACTATGTGCAGACTGTGTACCAAAAATTCTAATGGTACCACTACTTCTTTCCCATACACCAACCTGAATGATGTATGTCTTGTTAGTTTCTTACATGTAGTCCTGTATGCCCATAATAATGCTGGTATTTTTAAGTCCTAATCATCCATGTTGGCATTGCAGATCTTTGTCAGAGCATTCTCCAAGATCTTATTGAAGGCTTCTACTATTCCATTTTCCTGAGGATGGTATGGTGTAATTTTTTGGTGATAGACTTCAAACTCCTCAGTCATATCCCTGATAATACTGTTGATAAAGTGAGTACCTTGGTCACTCATGAAAATTATTGGACAACCAAACCTGGTGATCACTTGATCAAAAAAGAAGTGTGTTGTTGTCTCTGTGCTACAGTCTTTGCCTGATGCTAATTTTTCCCATATTGTTAAGTATTCTTTCATAGTGATGATATATTTAGCTCCTGATATTTTTGTTGGTGGATTGATTTGTCAAAAAAATCTATGGCCCATTTGTCAAATACCTGTAAAGTTACTTGTGGTCTTAGGGGCATATCATCCCTTCTGTTGGGTTTTCCAACCCTCTGACAAACATCACATGTCTGACAATATTCCTTGGCATCTCTATGGACTGTTGGCCACCATAATCCTACGCGCAATACATTCTGCGCGATATATTTTCCTTCATAGTTTTCGCTAGCTATGCCTTCATGAGCTTCTGCCAAAATTCTAGGCTTTTCATGTTATAATTCACACCTTCTCAAAATGATGTCTGCGCCCATCTTGTATAAATTTCCTGAAATAAGTTGAAAGTCTGCAACTTTGACTACCATATTTTTCTTTTGTGCAGTGCTAAACTCTTGTGGTGCAATCCCTATACTTAAGTATTCAATAATATCAACAACATATTCATCAACTATTTGTACTGAAAATAATTGTGCATCAGGGAAGTTGTCTTCCAAATTGGTAGGTTCTTCTCCATTAGTTACCCTTGACAAGTGATCGGGTCTTGCATTCAACCTCGTTTGACTATCACTTCGAAATCAATTTATTGAAATAACAATAACCATCTATAGATCCCCCCCCAACACTTTCTTGTTGACTAGGTATTTGAGGGCATAATGGTCTGTGAACATCTTGAAGTGTTTTCCCCTCTTGAACTTCTGAAGTGAATATACCATGGCTAGGCATTCTCTTTCTGTGGTGTTGTAGTTCTTCTCTGATTCTGACAATTTTCTGCTTGCAAATGTTATAGGATGGTCCAAATCCCTTGCTCCTAGCGGCGCCAAAATTTATCCAAGTGCTATGGCCAATGCATCTATGTGCACGTGAAATGTCTTTTCCCAGTCTGGGAATACTAGGATAGGTTCTGTGACCATTGTTTTTTTTAAGGTGTCCAATCCATGTTGAAAATCCTCATTCCAGTTAAATCTGATCTCCTTCTTTAACAAATTTTTCATTGGTGTGGTGATCTCCGCATACCCTTTTATGAATTTCCTATAATAACCCATATGTCCCAATGTTGCTCTCAACTGGTGCACTAATTTTGGTGGCGGTAAATTGACAATGACTTCAATCTTAGAAGGATCTACTAGCAAGCCTTGTTTACACACTATATGTCCCAACAATATTCCAAAAGGTGTCCCAAAAATGCACTTCTTAATATTCAATTATATCTGACACTGCCTGCATCTTTCCAACATTAGTCTTAATACTTCTACATGGTCCTTTAACATACTATATACAGTCCAGTCATCCAGATATACTTCTAGAAACTGATGTATGAATTCCTTAAAAGAAGCTATGAATACTCTTTAAAATATGGATGGTGCATTCTTCAACCCAAATGGCATGACTGTATACCGGTAGGATCCGCATTCTGTAGAAAAAGTAGTCTTATAATTGTATTCTAGATCTATTTTGATATGATGGTAACCTGATAATCCATTTGTAAATGAATATGCTTCCTGGCCTCCCACATTCTCTAGGACCTCATCTGTGAAAGGGGTAAGAAAAGGATAATGTAACCAAGCATTATTCAATTTCCTCAAATCCACACAAATTGTTATCCCCCCTTGTTTCTTTTCTTGGACTACCATAGGGCTTATCCATTCCTATTCCTCTACTGGTTCTATGATACCAACTTCCAACATTCTGTCAATTTATGCTTTCACTTTCTGCTTATATACTGGAATTCAATTTGTAAGGTCTCTGCCTGACAGGTCTTGCCTTAGGTTTGAGATGTATTTTCATCTCTCCTAAATCTCCTGCTATGCCTTTCATCTCTGTAAAGGTAATTGGGACATGTCATTGTATTCACGCAGTAACTCTGTTATTATTTCTATTGTTTGTTCATCCCAATAGTCTCCGATACTTGCCATTTTAGGATTGTCAATTGTCCCAGTGTTGACTTTCTTCACTTTGATTGGTGCAACAAATACTTATAACTCTAGAGATGGGCCTTCCACCTCTGTTTCTCCTTCAACTTATGTAATTTGAATGTTGCACGGGTCATCTTCATCTTGTGCTTCTTCTTCCACATGATAGCATGACAATATGTTTTTGACTGTCTGTATGTTTTGTTGTTGATATTCTGTCATGATTTCAACCTTTGGTTCATCAATGACTATCACACCTCTTATATTCTTTAGTGCTGAATCAATGTTGGGGTTCTCATGTTCAAATGAGAAGGTTATTACAAAGTTCTGTTGTAATGATTTCCATTCGGTAGTGCCTCTGCATATCTCCTAGTCTACATACCAGTTCTCTGGGATTCCTTCCAATGTGTGGATGAAGTGATGAGGTCATTATTCTAGTGGTGTCATCCTCCATATTTACTTGTACTTCTCCAAGTGTTCTGTTGGTGTTCCTTTCCCATCATACCTCTACATTCTATTACTGTTATGTTCTACGCTGAATCTAATGCGCAATAATCGTTTACATTGGTACTAGTCCTTAACTGTTTCTTTGTGCGCACCCCACCATCTTGCAGGTGTAGACTTGAGTGAAATATCTAGGGCTAAGAGCCTTTGATTTTCTAATACTTCCTCTTCATATTTTGTCAGAAATTCCTCTAAGTAATTTACTCCATGAAAAATGGGAGGTTCCCTTATCTCTGTACCAACCCATCTTACTGTGTGGTCTATTCTTGCACACCTTCTTGTGGAGACTTCATGTAATCTCTGCTGCAAATTCTCCAAACCTGTATCTAATTCAGAAGCACATGATGTGATGATTCTCCAACTAATTACCCCATCTACAGTTGGGTTAACACAATCTTGTTCTCGCGCGATTGTTCTGAATGGTTTATTTCCTCCAGATCTAAGTAAGTGGTTTCTACAAACCTTTCTCCTTCAGAAGGGTCTAATGGCACAATGAAACAATATTCTCCCGATTCAAATGTCATTTTTCTTGTTTTCAGGTTGATTATGTCCTGGTTATCAAATTCCCAATCTATTCCAAGTAACGCTGGATAAGGTGTTGTGCCATCTACTATCTCTATTACTTCAAAGTTTGCCTTAGTGCACTCTCCATCCAAATCTACTGTCACACCTTTAATCCTTCCAACTTGTAAAAATCTGTGTTTATTTGCTAATTTCAGTTGGACATGTGAATAGCCTAATGTGGGTTATCCCATACACTGCCATGTCTTCTTACGTAAAACGTTGAATTCAGAGCCTAAGTCCAATATAATATCCCCCATATTGAAATCCCCAATATTAGCATTAATTATGAATTCCTTGTTTTTCCTCCTTGTATGGAGGTGATTGACAATTTTCTTCTCTAATTTCCCTTCTACCTATGTGTTACATCTCTCTAGTAGATTTTGTAAGACTTTGATAGATGATGGATCCTTTAATAACTTAACACAACATTGCAAAAAATTTCTTATGTTACCTATGTTCTCTACAAGTTGTTCTTCACTGGTGTGGTCCATTCATGAGGGAATTTCATACATTGGTACGTTCTCAGTGTGTTGCACGACTGATGTAGACACAACATTTTGCTTGATGAACTCCTATATTGCTTCCTTGAATGTTTCTTTTTATTTCCACGCATCAAACAACTTCTATGGTTCAATATTCTTCTTCACCCATTAGTGTTGCACTGGATCTTGTCTTACTACGTCAGCTCCTGTCTTAGCTCCTCCACTCTCAATTATGTTGATGTTCCTTCCATCATCCCTAGCTTCTGCAGAAATCCACTGTACATTCTGATTGTTCTAATTCCTCTTATCTTGGATATTTCCCAATAATGTCGAACATTCCTCTGTATCATGGTCTGTTGCGCGATAGTACATACATGTGGTTGGTGGGAGTGGACATTCCCTTGCATAATGCCCTGGTTGTTGGTAGTTGTCATACACTATTGGACTTATGCGTCAGCCAAATCCTACTCTGCCTTGTCCTCCACCTCTGTATCCATCTTGATCTCCTCGTGGTGCATTGTATTGAGGTACCTAATTATACTGCGTGGGGTTATACTGTGGTTGCACAATGTTGTATTGCGGTTGTGCAATGTTGTACTATGACTGTGAATTATTGTATGAAGGTGGTACCTGGTTGAACCGAGGTGAAACTTGCCTTGTCATCATTTCTTCTTGCACCCTATAGGTATCTGAAGTTCTTTCTCTCATCACCTCCATTTTCCTACAATTTTTATCATCATGACCCACTGACTTGCAGAAATTGTAGTATGAACTCTTGGGTACTGTCTAGTACTTCTGTATCATTGAAAAATGATATGGATCATGCCCATGTGTCTTATAGATCTCACACCATGGTCCTCTTGTTGGAAAAGGGTTTGGCACTCCTATTTCCATGTATTGCATGAAAGTTGAACATTCATTCTTGTGGTGTCCTTCCGTCCTGCATGTGGTACACCAAATAACTTCTCTTTTCTCTTTTCCCTTATTCTGGTTAAGTTGAAATGTGAGGTTCTTCAGATCCTCCTTCAACTCCTCTATTGCTGGATCTGTCTTTTGATACTAGTTTTCTTCTAGTGGTAAAGCTGTCTGGAGAGCCTCTTCCTGAGTTTGGAACTTCTGCTATCTCAATGGGTATTTCAAATGTGGTAAAAATGAGTTCACAAATAAGTTCATATGGTGCATGTCAATCATTACATACTTCAACTTACCCTTCAACTGTTTGAACCTCTGATCAATCTCCCAAACCGACTCACCTAGTTTCTACCTGATTTCGATCATTTCATTCATGTACTGATCTTTTGAGCTAGGATTCTGAAAATCATTTATCAGTAATTTCTTCACATCTTCAATAGTCCTTGTCACTCCTGGTGGTTGTTTACAACTAGGCTCATATATCAATCTAGTGCGCGGTCTCTTAGTGTGATAGCTAACTATGTAAGTTTTGTATCCTCATCTTTGATATTCTTTGCTTCCCAGATATTCTCATAGATGAATAAGTTCTTTTCAGGGTCTTTTGATGCCTCTCCCCGAAATTCTGGTAACTTGATGGTGGGATCATGTCCTGCCATATTAAACTGTGTTGAACTACTACCTCCGCGTGGTGTAGATACTTGACTGTTACTTCCTGAACTGGCTCCTCCAGTTGCTGCTCCTTGTTTGGATGTGTTTCCTACTGTCTTTCTTCCACTAAAATTCGGTTGTCTAAATGGTGGTGTTCTTTCTAGTGTACTAGTCGCACATGGGGTTATGGGTTCCACACTCACATTGATCTGGATTGGAGTTATGCCTTCTGTTCCTTCTCTTGGACCACCTGTTTTCCTTTCATAAGTTTCCTGCAATATTTCCTCAATCTTCTCCATAGCCCGAAGACCCTCTACCTCTTCCTCATCGCTTTCCAAGCCCTCTCTATCAACTATGACTCTCTTTTTATTATTCATCTTATATTGGGAGGATGCTCCACTGTGTGTCTTTCCAACTATTGCCAATATCTTCTTTATATGATCCTCATCCATCATGATTGGATCCATGGTCTGTTTCTTTCCCTTATCCATCTCTTCCTCCATTCTTCCAACTCTTGTCAGTGCTTCCCCCCTTTCCCCATGCACACATGGAAGTTTAGTTGTCAGAGTCCATCGTCATCACACCGTTGTTATAAAATAAAATATTGATTGAAGTATACAACGATCTAATATACCTACCTATAGGTACTTTTAGAAACTTCTTCTCTACTGTGTTGTAAGACTTTGCAGTATCTATTGCAAATTCTGTGATAAACCTTGCAATAACACTATATAACCAGAAATCTACTGCAAGCGTAAATTTGTTGTTAACTTGTTGTAACTGTGCGATCTCCACAGGATTCCACTCGAGCTATCTAATTCAATTTGTAGGGTGGTTGTTTTTTAACCTCAATAACCACTCCTGTAACAAATGGAAAAAATCACAGAAAAATACCTCGTGCATGTCGCTAAACACGTATTTATCTAGATATTTGCACGGTGTTATCTTAGGGTTTCTATTATCCTTTTGTGCAAACTCAAGTTCCTTAGTTTTTAACCATATTTCAATTTCCTCCTTCGTTGGATTCCACGGCCTGAACGTTCCTTTTTATACCTTCATTCTATGCACGCTTCTTCTATGAATACCGTTCACTCAATCCCATGAAGTTCTAGCCGGTAACATAACCATTTGTTGGGTTGTTTCTCTATTTCTACTCTCTTACTTTGACCTAGGTTCATATTTGAACAAGTTTCCAACAAAACCCTCTAAAACTATCGACCCTCCTGGTAAACCAAAGGGCAACACAACACACATAATGTACTGTGAGGTCTCACCCGAGATATTTCTATGGGTGACTGCAAAGCTCAAGTTCTTGTAGTCTAGGAAGGAGTGGGGATCTAGCATTATAATTGATCTTCTTCAGGCCTTGATCTGATTATTCTCTCTATTATTCCTAAGATTCATTCATATGTTAAGCCTATGCATGCATTCTAATAGATCTAATTGAACCATTCATTCATCCATTCATAATCTAACTACTGACATAAGTTAAATATGCAATAGACAACACACATAACAAAGGTTTTACCATGGTTCACCCCCTCCTAGGATACGTCCACAAAGATCTGGCTTCTTAGGCTCTTTTATTAGGTTTTTTGCAAAATATGGTGTTGCGCGCACTATATCTCCAATCATACAATCATGAAAAAGGTTCAACAACCTCTGTGAGGCAAACTAGATCACACCAGGCTCCTCAGCCTGTGATCTCACCCTCAAGATCTAGCTACTTTAATATTTCTACAACTCAACAACTTACAATAGTCGCTCAACTACAATCATCGAATCACAACATTAGAACCATTATTCAACATCCACTTGGAACCCAGACCTAGACCTCCTAGGTTCTTATTTATACTAATTTACAAGATTCTTAGTTGTTACAATCTCTTACCAAAACCCTAACCTTAACATGGTTAGAATTTCCTACTTGCACGCCTTGCATGCTTTCCTCCTTTGCATACAAATTTTTTCTTGCATGTGCTACTTTTCCCACCAACTTTCCTTTTACAAAATTGGTCCTTACCTTACCAAAATTTGGTATTTCCTCAAAATAGGCCCACACCCAACATATAGCCAGGTGTCTAGAGTGATATAAGGTGAGAATCGAGCATAGACATCCAACAAGGTTTTAACAACCATTTCCCATTATAGAATGGAAATGGGAGGTAGTCAAAGTGGATTTTATTACAAAGTTGCCCAGAATAGTGAAGTAGCATGATTCCATTATGGTAGTGGTGGATAAATTGACTAAGTTTGCACATTTTATTCTAGTTAAAACTACACACAAGGCAATGAATAATGCAGAGATATACATGAAAGAAGTTGCTAGGCTACAAGGAGTGCCCAAGGAAATAGTTTCAGATAGAGATCCCCAGTTTACATCCAATTTTTGGAAAGGTTTGTTTAAAGGATTTGTGAAAAATTTAAATATTAGTACGACATATCACCTAGAATCAAATGGGAAAATAAAGAGGACAAATAGGATAATTAAGGACATGCTCAGAATGTATGTGATGGACCAACCATCCAAGTTGGAGGACTATATCCATTTAGTTGAATTTGCTTAAATAATGGATATCAAGCCTCATTAAAAATGAGCCCATTCGAAACATTGTATGGTAGGAAGTGTAACACACCAATGAGTTGGGATAACCCAACATACATAGTTGTTATTGGGTCAGATTTGCTAAAATAAATGGAAGAGAAGATGATAAACATCAAGCATAATTTTAAAGCTCACAGGATAGGCAGAAAAGTTATGTAGACAAGAACAAGGTTTTCAGAGATTTTAAAGTGGGTGAACAAGTTTTTCTGAAAGTGAAAGCAAAGAGAAGTTCACTAAGATTGAGTTGTTGCCCGAAGTTGGCTGCAAAATATTGTCGGTGTTTTGAAGTCCTAGAAAATATAGGCCTATTTTCATACATGCTAGCTTTGTTTGCATACATGAGAGTGCATAATGTATTTCATGTGTCTTTATCAAATAAATATGTGCCTGACCCTAACCACATAATTAAATGGACTCTGATCTAGGTGGAACATGAAGGAAACTTTCAGGTGGAACCAATGCGCATCCTAGATCGAAAAGTCAAAGTGACCAAGAAAAAATCTATAGGCATAGTAAATCTCCAGTGGACCTACTACGGTCCTGAAGACACTACATGGGAGCATGAGGAAACCTTTGCGGGAGGAGTACCTGCAAATTGTTTTCAATTTTGAAGAAAACATAATATAAGAATGCACAACTCCATTTTGGGAATCTAGAGTTTCAAAACCACATCTTAGAGTTTTCCTAGCCAGCCTGTGCTGGGATCCCTGATGGAATGAGAACAATTAAGGGGGTACATTCCTTGGGTCAACATGTTGAGAGGAGTAGGAGATTATGGTTGGAACTATTGTTGGAGTTGTGAAACTAATAATTTTTTTTTCTAAGTATTGTGATGTAAATTTGTACTTGTATATCAACATATTGTTGTGCATTGAGGATGGTGCACAATTGTAGGGGAGGGGAATGTAATGTCCCCGCTATAATCCCCAGTTTAATTAATGAAAAATGTAGATATGATATGTGGTTGTGGCCAAGTGATGTAATATGCGAATTGTATTTATGAGTTTTATTAAATAAACTGTGATGCCAACTACTAGGGGGCATGGACAAAGATGGGAGATGATTAATACACAAGAGAGGAGGGGTCTAAAAAGGGGGGTGTTATTTACGAGTTTAATTCCCAAATTATTTTTCCTAATTTTAATGTTTGAGTGAACTTTCGATTTTGTTGTTGAGTGTTCCCAAAGACAATCATTGAATACATGTAAGAGGGTGGGTGTGAGAAGTTGCATCCCATAGTTATTGGGAACATGGGGCTGAAGTACAATCATTTTGGGGATGAGTGCGAGTCAAGAAAAACAACAAAAGAAGAGGAAATTTGTATGGCCAAGGGGGGTAGTTTTAGGGAGTCACGCTTTTTGCATGAACAACAAGAAGAGTGTTTGGAGTTGGAGCAATAATGGAGGGAGAATTATGGAGTATTTTTGGAGCTGAAGATTAAAGAATCAAGTTTTCAGGCTTGCAGAAGAACCAAGTTGTCAAGCCTGAAGAATGAACTCTTGTGAGAGTTGCAGTGTAACAACACGCTTGTTGTTGTTGTTTTCTTGGTAGTTTTCCTAGTAATGAGTTCCCAATAGTGAGATTCATGGTTAACTGCACTAGAGAGACTCTAATAAATGAATGAGATGCCTGAGGAAATGATAGCAATGAAGGGGTGCATTCCTTGGGTTGGGTAGGCTGAGAGGAAGAGAGTTGGAGGAAATTCAAGATAATTGTAGGAGAATACCAATGGTTTGTAGGATTATCTGAGATGTGAGTGGATGATGATAGATACCCTCTTTTGTGGATTCCTAGCCCTAACTTGGGGGTGACTTGCTATTGATATCTGGGAGAACAAGTCTATGGTTGGGTGGAACGTCCGTCCTAAGATGCTGGTTGCACAATTGTTCAGAAAGATAAGTGTTTATCTTGTTCTAGGTTACATTATAGTTTATTCCAATGTGTATTAACTATGTATATGATGATGGTTTTATATGCTACTATATGAAGTTAATTAACT
>ML787903.1:448632-480235 GCA_009831015.1 Picea engelmannii | reverse complement strand
GTTGTTGTGACAGGTTATTCATATAGGTTTGGTGCATGGTTGATGCACTCATTGATGGTACATGTTGAGGTACACGTTGGTGCATGTTTGATGCACTTGTTTATGGTACAGGTTGATTACAGGTTGTTTGGTATAGGATGGTGCATGGTTGATGCACGTTTTTATGGTACAAGTTGATTACAGGTTGAGGTACAAGTTGATGCATGGTTCATGTTATTGGTACATGTTGTTTGGTGTAGGTTGATTGGTAAAGGTTTATAGCAGTATATCTCAGAGTGATAATGTGAGAGTGGTTCCATCATTCTACTTATACATCAGGGTGGTTGGACGGGGCAAGGGCAGGTGGTTGTAGCCACCTTCTGGTTGTAGCCGGAGAACATAGGGGGTTGTAGCCTCCTTCTGGTTGTAGCCAGAGAATTGGGGAGTTGGAGCTTCCCTCAGGTTGTAGCCTGAGAAACTAGGGGGTTGAAGCCTTCGTCTAGTTGCAGTTGGAAACCAAAAGAAGTTGGTGCTTCCAATGAATGTAATTCTTAAATACATATAAGAAAATACATTTTGTGGTTTCCTCTTGCTTTGGGTTTCCACGTAAAACAATGGTGTACTGTGTATGTGTGTGATTGCTCATTTGTTCATTGTTTATTTACTTTGCAACTATTGGATGATAATGCTACATTGATATAACACTTGCATTTTATGGTGAAAAAGGATTAAATTTCTCTATTACTGATTCAACCCCCCCCCTTAGTAATCCAACACTTTTCCCCTTAGGAATCAAGGCATAACAGGTGGAACCAAAGAACCTACGATGCCTTACCGAAGTAATGCGACCATACCACTTTTCATAAGGAGTTTTCTTTGAAGAGCATGACATGGACACCTGTTTTTGACATAAACTACACATAGAACTGCATCATCCCAAAACATCAATTTTACATTCTTGAAAAACATCATGGAAAAAACCATATTTAGGAGTGTCCTAGTCATTCTTTCAGCTACATCATTCTTTTAAGGATTGTATAGAACTGTGGTTTGATTCTTGATCCCACATTGGTGAAGGTATCTTTCAAATTCATTAGATGTATATTCTTTTCCATTATCAGTGTGAATAGAGCGAATACAAGACTGAACTTCATTTTGAATCCATACATGAAATTTTTTAAATGTGTCGAAAGCTTGTGATTTATCTTTCAACAAGTATACCCAACACATCCTGATGTAATCATTAATAAAAGTCATGATATATTTATTTCCATTTGCAAAAAGAACAAGCATAGAGTTGCACAAATCAAAATGAATCAATTCAAGTTTTCTACATTCTCTGGAAGTAGAATAATGAAATTCATATTTTCCATGCTTTCCAAGGATAGAAGCATCATATTGCTTCAATTTCCTAGGGATAGTAGGAAAACCAAAAACACCATTCTTTCTCAACAAATGGATACTGTCATAATTAATGTCCAAATATAACATTTCATAAAATACTAGATGACATTATACCTTCACTGTGATGAGAGTGGTATGCAACATTTTTTGTATGGGAAGATGTCCCACTCAGCTTCAACAATATTCCATCTCCCATTCTGGTCATAACAAACATGTTTTTAGAATCATTTCGTATTTCAACTTTTCCACTGATTATATGAACATAGTGGCCTTGCTGCCATATGTGAATAAGGGATAACACATCCTTTGCAGCTCAAAAAGATGGAGTACATTATGCAGAAGAAAATTTGGGAGTCCAAGAAACTTAAGCTTGATGGTGCCCATTCCCGAAGGTTTGATACTTTATCTATATGCAAAATACTCTATGTCATCTACATTTTCATTGAAGTATTCAAACAAGTCTCTTGTGAATGTCACATGGGAGGTTTCACCCATGTCAAGAAGCCATGCATCTCCCCAAGAATCAAATGAAGTGTTAAACAATTCTCCAGTTACTCCTATATTGCAATGGGAACAATGTAATGAGTAGGTTATTTACCTTTCACTGTTTCTGAAGTTTTACCTTTGTACTCTTTCTTATTCTGTTTGTCTTCTTTGATCTTATCCCATGGAATTCTGTAGTCATCTACTTCATGTGACCCATTATTTTTGCAACATGTACAGTGAATATTGGATCTATCACCTTGGTTGTCTCTACCCCCCTTTCCTTTGAAATTATTTCTTCCACATCCACGTCCTCTTGTGCTACTTTCTCCTATGGAATAATCATGTAGTTTACTCTTCTCTTTATGAGCAAGGTATACTGTCTCGCCAGTTGAAGGAGATGGATTCTTTCCAAAGGATTTCTCGCATTCTGTGACTTTCTCCACCAACTTGTCAAATGTGATGGATTTCATTTGGTCACTTGCTTGTAGTGATTCAAGGTAACATAATCTCATGAAACACCAATTTATGAGCATATTTATTTCCTATGCCAAGCTCATTAAAAATGAAACAACAGTTTACAAACATAGTTCATTGTCTTTGTCAAGCTTGTTAAAAAATGAAATAGACCCCCCTTCATTAGAATCGAGTCTCACTTCAAATCGAATACTTGAACCTTCTTTTCCTCTGCCTAGTGAAAATGTTCCCATCGTAACTAGATGATTAAACGAGGAAAGAAGAAGAGTCGTTGGAGGAAATGACGCTTGGGGGGAAAGTCTCTAGCCTCTGGACATCATGCTGGAGTGAAGCCACTAGCTTCTATCATGCAAGTGAGGGGAAAAATACCTTTAGAGAGACACACTACTAGGAGTGATCCTCACTTGGGGGTCGTTCCCATCATAACATAGTAGTCTTTTCTAGAACGAGCTTAGTCTTTGTTATTTCTCGTGCTTGTAAATACATGAGAATAGGTTATCGAGCTTAGTCTTTGTTATTTCTCGTGCTCGTTAATACATGAGGATAAGTTACCGAGTATACTTTTGTCTCTTTTTCGAACTCATAAAATCTATATGAAAAAAGAAATCTTTGGAGTCTCCTTTAAGCTCTTTTCACACTCCCTAAACATGAAAATATTTTTGAGTGACCTTGCTTCCTTGCACACTCGTTAAAAGGTTTGAAAGGGAGTATTTCGAGTGATAGTTTATCTCTTTTTTGGTCTGGGGAGACTAAATTTACAAACGTCACACTTGGAGTCATCTTTAAGTTCTTTTTAGACTCTCTAAACATGAAAAACCATCCAGTTTACCTTCTCTGGGATCATAAAACTATGCATCAAAGGACCTATGTGAGTCTAATATCCATGACCCATATGGGACTAAACCCCTCCTTCCTTAGGTTCATTAAACATATGTTGAGGGACTCATCCGAAGGATGAGATATACCGAGCACCTGTTATCCTCCTCAAGCTCATTAAATAAGAAAAAGGTACTCATCTATCTAGATGGGGCGAAAATTGAAAGAAGTGGGTCAAGTTTTTTTGGAATCCTATATGGTAGTTATTGTCACCCTTGAACATGACACCTATTTGTGTCTCGTTTTACTGTTAGGTAATCTTCTTGTCTTCGAGTCATAATAATTCCATGTGTTGTTATACTTTTTTGTTCAAGTCAAAGAGTGCTCTTATTTCTATCACATTACATTCTTGGTACTCATCAAGTCAATGTTTCCAAGTCAGTTTTCGTTCCTCATCATGTTCAAGGGAAGTTTCACTTCAAACCATCCATCTGCAATAATTACCAATTTATGTTTCCTTTGTGAGTCCATACTCATTCGATCCACCATCTCACATCACTTTCCTATGTCATTTTCATGTCGATGATGGAGGATACATCATGGCCCTCCTTCGACGAGTCTGTTCCTGTCGACTTCAACACATCATCCATGAATTAGACTTAGAAACCAATTGGTACCTTGGGACTTGCATGCCTCAATGGAAGGCCTCCTTGCTTCCGACAATAGGTTTACATCCTTGACCTCTGATCGGATGATTCCATGAGTGTTCGACCTAAGCTCATTTTTTCACATTTGCTAGAATGTACTAGAGTACCTTGGGAGTCATTGTTATCATTGGTGATTTCCCTCACACTTGTTAATGATCGACATCAAATCATCTATTCAAATGGCTAGATTCGTACCACATCGGGATCAGGACAAAGTGTTAATCCCTAAATAGTGGCACATTACCCCTTAATTGGGGCATATTACGTTAGTAATGTTATTTTATTTATGTCAGCTTGGGTCCATTAGTTGTAATTGTACCTCCTATTCTCCTATATATACCAAGGATACCTTTTCATTTGGAATCATCTTGTATTTGTAAATTTATGTGGTGTATAAGGAGGTTTCCCCTTTGAAGAGGCTTATTATCTAAAATTCTCTCTTTGTCAAGGTGTTGAGTACTTATTCTGAGGTTTTTATGCTATTTTTGATATTGTTTCTTAACATTTGGTATCAGAGCTCAAGGTCTTCGGGTTTCATTGATGCATCTGAGACACCTTGTAATTTTCGCTATAGATTTTTTTCTACGATGCTTCAAAAGGAACCCCTTGGAGGGTATTTAGTAGATGAATCAAGGTACATGTGAATCAAATTTCAGATCTCGAGGCCTTATAATTTCGAATATATAACTTGTGTAATATAGGGTTATGGAATCATCCTGAATATAGTCATCACGAAATTTTTGCTATAAAATTGTTTATGTGATGTTTCAGACCTTGAAACCTAGAATATATTCATAGAAATTATCAATGTAGTTGTGATAAAAATTTCAGCTTCTGGGTCATCCTACTTTTGTAGATACACCCTGTGTAAGATAGGGTATCCGACTAGTGATATTAACTAGTCTCAAACAAGTGTTCCAGGTAAAACAATGATATATTCTTCAATAAGTATCTAAATTAAGTGAGACTAGTTGCATTGGATAGTGGACAGTTTGTAGTATTTCTGGTGCAAGTTTCATAATTAAATATCAGATATTGTGGTTTTGGCATGCTTTACAAGTACGCTCTACTGGAAGGGACAAAAATCAACAAGGTGTGGGGAAGTTACCATAACTTCCACTTGGCACATCTAATTTTGATCAGATCTATGGCATTGCAGAGAAGAAATATCAGAGAACTACAAAACAAATTTTTTAGACCCAGAAGGGCCAAAATTTTGGATATACATCAGAAGAAAGATCATCTAGCAAATCCACCTCGAAATCAAGGTTTAAAAGTGATACTTGGCCAACATACCACCAAAAAAGGGAACTTCTACACCAAATAAGCCTCCAGACCGTCCTACTTGGACTCTTGATGAAGGTGAAGAAATGCACAGGGACATAAATTATTTACAAAAGAAGACAATAACAAAAGATGAACTACAAGGGATGATGGATTCAATTGAAGCTAAGTTGGAGGCAATAATGGATACTAAGATGGATGGTGTAAAAAGGGATATCATGGAAGGATAAAATAAATTTATAATAGAGAAGCCACCTGAAAGTGGAAGTGTATCTCATGAATTTCATGATGAGGACACAAGGAAGATGAATCAATACTGGAGAAACTCCAACTTTGGTTTGAAGACCAACCACTTTCCTAAGATCGATATAAGGAAGTTTGATGACAAGTATCCAATCACATGGATACTTCAGATGGAGCAGTTCTTTGATCTACATGATGTGCCACTTACACAAAAGGTACATATTGCTTCTTTATACTTAGAGCCCAATAAATTTGTGTGGTATCAATGGCTTTATTATTGCATATCACTTGTCACTTGGAAAATTTTCATGGAAGAAATGGTAGCACACTATGAGGATACACAGAGCAATACCTTCTTTAGCCAATTGATAAATCTCAACCAAAAGGGTTCAGTTGCAAAGCACATTGAGAACTTGTAAAGATTGAATATAAAGGTAACGAATATTCCAGATGAGCACCTGATTGATGTATTCATAGGAACTTTAAAGGATAACATTCAACATGAGGTTCACCTTTGGGAAACCAAATCATTGGAGAATGCGTTCAAGGTGGCGAGAAATGTTGAAAGTAAAAATATGGATATGACTACTAGAAGGACCACTCCTAACATCTATCGAGAGAATAATGTTCCTTCTTCTAAAACACTTCAACCTACAAGGTTGACACCTCAAAAATTGGAGGAAAGAAAAGAAAAAGGTTCATGCTTTAATTG
This sequence comes from Picea engelmannii, assembly GCA_009831015.1. Lineage (NCBI taxonomy): Eukaryota > Viridiplantae > Streptophyta > Pinopsida > Pinales > Pinaceae > Picea > Picea engelmannii. Next base: position 474,130 of record ML787903.1, on the reverse strand, counting down.
TGACAACAAGTATAGTAAGGGACATAAGTGTGGCAATAAGAAATTATTCTTCATAGATTGTGAAGAGGAAGAAGAACAAGAACAAGAACAAGAACCATCTAAAGATGAAAACGTAGAAGATATTTATTTTGAAGAGTTGAATCCCACGATATCATGTAATGCATTGGATGGAATTAACACTCCTCAAACCCTCAAGATCAAAGGATATAACAAAAAGAAAAAGGTAATAGTCCTAATTGATTATGGTAGTACTCATAATTTCATTCACTATAAATTAGCCAAAGCTTTCAATTGCTTTATATATCCAACGCCAGAGTTTCAAGTAATGATTGCAAATGGAGGAACTATCAATTGCTCAGGAAAATTCCATAAGATCAATCTTACTATGGGGGAATATGTAATGAATAGTCCAATGATTTCTATACCCATCGGTGGTGCTGATGTTGTACTAGGAGTCCAATGGTTACAATCATTGGGAACAATGGATTTTAATTTTCAAGAACTTTTCATAAAATTTTCATTGGAAGGAAAGGAAAAGAAATCGAGTTAAAGGGTATCATAGGGAAACCCAGTAAGGTGATAAGCTCTAATGGCATGAAAAAAATTATTGAAAAAGGGGCATCAGGGTGTAATTGTACAACTATTCTAAGCCATATATTCCCCTAGATATCCAAGAGATCATTGATAAGCATTCCAAAGTATTTGAAGATATTCCCATAGGTCTTCCACCCACTCGAAATAATGATCATGCTATTCACCTAATTCATGGGAGTGTTCCTCCTAACATTAGGCCTTACAGATACCCTTTTTCCTAGAAGAGTTAAATTGAGCGTATGGTTGAAGAAATGTTAGAGGCTAACATTATTAGACCTACCAAAGTTATTACTCTGCACCGATGGTAATCGTACTCAAGAAAGAGGGCTGATGGTGTATGTTTACAGATTATAGAGAGCTCAACAACATCACTATTAAAGATAAGTTTCCCATTCCCATCATTGATGAATTGTTAGATGAAATACATGGAGCAATCCATTTCACAAAGTTTGATCTCCATTTAGGGTATCATCAGATTAGAATAAAGGAAGTAGATATCCCAAAAACAACATTCCGAACTCATGATTCCATTATGAATTTTTGGTCATGCCTTTTGGCCTTACGAATGCACCTTCCACATTCCAAGGGTTGATGAATTCCATTTTCAAGCCCTTCCTTCAAAAATTTTTGAACTAGTATTTTTTGACGATATAATAATCTATAACAAGTCTTGGGAGGATCATGTTTGACATGTTGACAAGGTGCTGCAACTACTAAAGGAGAAACAACTATATGCCATACCATCCAAATGTTTCTTTGGGGTGAAGGAGGTAGAGTATTTGGGTCATATTGTATCTCATGAAGGTGTCAAGGTAGACCTTAACAAGATTAAGGCCATGATGGACTGGTCGATTCCCAAAACATTGAAGAATCTTAGAGGATTGTTGGGTTTGATAGGTTACTACCGCAAGTTTGTTCAGAACTATGGAAGAATAACAACACCTTTAATGACATTAAATAAGAAGGATGAATTTTCATGGACTCCAGAGGAAACTCAAGCCGTTGAACAACTTAAAGAGGAGATGTGCAAAGCTCCTATTTTGACCAAACCAAACTTCACAAAAACCTTTATTGTGGAATGCGATGCCTCGAGAAATGACATTGGTGTTGTTCTAAGGCAATAAAGAAGGCCCCCTTCTTTTGAAAGTCGGCCACTCAAGGGAAATGACTTACACAAACCCATTTATGAGAAGGAAATGATGGAAATACTGCATGCATTGAAGAAATGACGCCCTTACCAAATAGGTAGGCACTTCAAGGTCAAAACATATCATGATAGTCTTAAATACTTCTTGGAACAAAGACTATCTTCAGAAGAACAACAAAAATGGGTGACCAAGATGTTGGGTTATGATTTTGAAATCATCTACAAATAAGGGAAGGAAAATGTTGCACTCTCAAGAAAGGATGAATATGTTGAGGCCTTTCTCTGTGCTATCTCGATCATCCAACCCGATTGAATAATATAAGCGAGGGATGAATGTAAGAATGATGAAAACGTTTGGACTCTCATTCAAAGGTTATAGGATGATTCTAGTGCATCAAACACATTTACATGGAAAAATGATTCACTATGGTACAAAGATCACTTATATTTATGTAAGAACTCCCAACTCAAACAAAAGGTACTCTTGGAATTGCACATCTCTTTGGTAGGAGGGCACTCAAGATTTTTGAAAACCTACCATAGGGTCAAGAAGAATTTTTTTTGGGATGGCCTTAAAACTGATGTTCAAAGGTTTGTGGAACAATGTTTGGTTTGCCAACAAAATAAGGTGGAAACAATTAAGACCCCATGTCTTTCACAACCATTAGCCATCCCAAGTCATAGCTGGGAGGAGGTTTCCATGGATTTCATCACAGGGTTACCGAAGTATGAAGGAAAGAGTGTCATCATGGTGATTGTTGATAGATTGACCAAGTACACACACTTTTGTGCACTCTCTCATCCTTTCAAAGCTAGTACAGTTTCCACCGCATTAATGGAGATAGTTCAAAAGCTACATGGAAGCCCAAAGATTATTGTAAGTGACAGAGATCCCATCTTCACTAGACATTTTTGGACAAAATTATTTTCTTGTTTGGGTACTTAATTGGCTCATAGCTCATCTTATCATCCTCAATCTCATGAAGAAACCGAGATAGTGAACAAATGTCTGGAAGGATACCTTCATTGCTTGGTCTCTGATAAACAAACACAATGGTTCAAATGGTTACCCTTGGCAGAATGGTGGTATAACACTTCCTTTCATACTACAACAAAAATGACAGCATTTATGGCACTCTATGGATCTCACCCACCTTCCATGACTTCTTCTCTAAAATAAAAATATAAGTTTCAAGCAATGGAAGATCACATTGAGCATCAACAACAAGTTCTCCAACTCTTAAAGGAAAACTTGACCATGGCACAAAATCACATGAAACAACAAGCGGATCAACATCGTAGTGAAATAAGTTTTGAAGTAGGGGATTGGGTATTTTTAAGACTACAACCATACAAATAGATGTCCCTCAAGCAAGCTAAGAAGGATAATAAATGATCACCAAAGCACTATGGCCCTTATAAGGTGTTGCAAAAGATTGGTACTATGGCATACAAATTGTAGTTTCCTGCATCTTTGTGAGTACACCTAGTTTTCCATGTTTCATGCTTAAACAAGGTTATAGGTGACAAGATCCCAATTCAAACTACATTGCCATAAATTGAAGAGGAATAAAAAATCATATTGGAGACTGAAGCTATAATTGAAACAATAATTCACCAGTTGAGGAATAGATCCATTTCAGAGTATCTCATTAAGTGGAGGAAACTACCGATGAAGATTCCAGTTGGGAAGATGAATCCTTTATACAAAAGCATCCATAATTAATCAAGAGTTGCATACAACAATTGTTTGAAGGGGAGGGGCATGCTAAGCCCTAAATAATGGCACATTACCCCTTAATTGGGGCATATTACATTAGTAATATTATTTTATTTATGTCGGCTTGGGTCCATTAGTTGTAATTGTACCTCCTAGTCTCCTATATATACCAAGGAGACCTTTTAATTTGGAATCATCTTGTATTTGTAAATTTATGTGGTGTATAAGGAGGTTTCCCCTTCAAAGAGGCTTATTATCTGAAATTCTCTCTTTTTCAAGGTGTTGAGTACTTATTCTGAGGTTTTTATGCTATTTTGGTATTTGTTTCTTAACACAAAGGCCCTAGGTTTGGTGCTCACTTTGTTATGTTCTTTTTCCAAGATGCAATGGAGATCATTTTATCATGTGAAATATTTCAGTACTATCACCATGCTGACAATCTTACTGATGTATATACTTTCACATAGATCCACATTGTATTGACCCGTGGCTATGTTTTTTCATCTCATAGCTCCATCTATCCACAGGTGAATCATTTCGTAACAGTAGGGTAGAGGGCCTTAATGAAGGTTGTGAGAAGGATATATATATATACTCACTCTAGTGGCCTCAATTTCATGCATTATTTCTATGATTTTTGAAGTTGAAGCCATAGGGTCATCATTCTTCAACTCTAGGTTGAAGAGCTTCACCATTGGTTGTATGAGTTCCAGTTCACAATGTGTATCATACAAGCCATTCAATATATTGTTGGCACTATAGGAGTCATTAATAAAATCAATATGATGGATCACCTCCTCACTTATTTTCCTAGATATCACAACATATTACTTATGGTATTTGTCCTCCCATATGGCATGCTTTTTGTTTGATGTTGGAATGGCTAGTCTGCTACTCTTCGATTTTGATTATGAGGAAACAAATTCAAATCATGATTCTGCTTCTTCTTCAGTGATACCATGGATACTAGGGAATGTTGCTAGTTTGCAAATTCCTTTCCACAAGTCATTGAAGATCAATGTGATTTTGATCTTCTTGCACCATTCTCTATAGTTTTGTTTGCCAGGCACCATGCCGACAATGGAGATTAGAGAATGCATTGTCTTTTGCCTTCACGCACATGTAACAAGGTAATGATACTTCACTAATAATACAATGCTACAACGGTTATACCTTGCTGAACTTAGAAATCAACAAATTTCATGGAGATTTCTTTCTGGTTCATGATCTAGATGTGAAGAATATCAAGTTGGTGATCCCCTTGGGAGCAACAATACACAGATTCTCAACAAGTTTATATGAAATCAAGATGCATCAATGGAGTTGCAACCATGGTCACAAGGTTTGATTCACAAACTAGGAATAAAATGATCGTTAACATAGTTCCTCCTTTGTTTTTGAAGGTGGAAGACGAAGATCCAACTACAAGAGAAAAAAATAAAGGGACGAGGGGCATTTTGGTCCTCGATTTGAAGGTGTAGTCAAAGAGATTAGAGGAATTATGGTTTCGATTCCAAGGTGCAGTCACAAAGAGTATGGGAGGTGCGTGGACAACCACATTCGAAGGGGCATTATGGTCCTTGATTTCAAGGTGCAGTCGAAGAGATTAGAGGCGTTCTGGTCTCGATTCCAAGGTGTAGTTGTAAAGAGTATGGGAGGTGCGTGGACAACCACATTCAAACATGCGTGAGACTAGTGAATTCCAATGGTCTCCACCAGCTAGGGTTACAAAAATTAGGGTCTCCTTATCTTGAGGTGAGGATTCGACGTGCATCGATGGATGGGCTTAGAATAGTCGTCTTAGAACAGTCGCCGGGGGTTGAACATTCGTCAGGGGTTGTATATAACCTCTGTTCAAGTTCGCAAGGGATGAAAAGGGCGTGAAGATGGAAGGTGTGTGACTAATGCACGTGAATTCTTCAATTTTGGACTACATACGTGTGATACAATGCAGTGGACGGGGCTAGTGTGACGGGGGCTGCGTTATTTTGCCCTATTGTCTATTCGAGACACTAAACAATTGACAGAATTAGAGAGCCAACTGAGAGTTAGAAAAAATAGATAGTCTACCTGGTAACCATACGCTACCGCCCTCAAGAAAATCCTAGTCAGTCCAACGATTAGGTTTAGTGTTTTGGATACAAACTAACGATACTAACCAGAAAAAAATTGACCAGTGTGTAGAACGCGAACAAATGATGGGCGTAGGCTGGGAAAGGAATCGATTAGAGTACCAGGGGAAAAGAAGCATATATGGAGGAATTTCTATGCACGGGGGGAAAGAAAACTCTAGGGAAATAATGGAGTTAGCTTGCGCTCTGTTACCACTGTTATGATGCCAGACATTGGAAGAAAACGTAACTCCAGTGATGTGTATTGCATTGATATGAGAGGTGCATGCATAAAATCTAAGTGACCGTTTGTATTCTCAAACTGATGAATCTTCCTATCACCTACAAGTCTTCATATTTACATTATTATTATGGTAATGCAATCCCAATGATTATGTGTCTAACTATGAGTAAAGTTGTCATAACTAGCCATATATCCTTGACCCACCATTTAGCTCACTAACTAGCTAATCCATTATAATGCATGATCCACTAATTTGTAACTCACTAAACCTTGCCACCATTTACCATATCAGTTGTGTTGAAATTCCAAAAACTGAATTTTATTGCAGATTTAGAAATTTCACTTCAACCTCAAGGTTCCCTAGATCCATTTCCAATTAACGTTTAGTTATAGGGATGAATATGACAATGAAACAATGTTTCATCCCTTAAGGAACACTTCTCAAGCATGTAGCATACCTTAAAACACTTTATTACAATAGATTATAATAGCAACAAATATTCCCATTTATCTTCAAGATATGTGTTAAACCATTTAGCAAATTTCTCAATCTTATGTCAATAAACATGCATAACCAATGGTAGAATCTACCCAATCATGAATATAACATAAGAAAAAATTAAAATATGTAAGTGCACACTATTTGGATAACTAGAAAACTACACACACACACACACACATATGATGATGATGATGATGAAGTACATGTACATACAAAGAGCTTATCTTAAGCTGATACATGTCAAGCTCTCTAAACCTTAGCCAGGGAAATCATAAGAAAACCCGGACCACTAACTCCTCCTAGCTAAGAACTATTCCCAATTAAAATTGGCTTCTCCATTAATTGTATCACACAAGTTTGGTCGCGAGTATATCATCTCATCACATAAAAACTACTTTCCCAACAAAATCATATCATCAAGTGAGTCAAATATGACATTACATCAAGATCCAAGTCCTTCAAGAAAAGAATCTCACCATGCTAAATGTATCTACAATAACACTCGTGTCCTATCTTCCAAGTCTACATGCCCATCCTAGTGTTTGAGTCCACAAAACTTAGGTATTCAATTCTTGCATCAACACAAGCACCTAGACCTCCATGGAACATGAAGAGTACAATAAACAAGTCTTCTCCCAAGCAAGGTATCACAATAATATCAAGGCTCATCAATCATGTTAAGGCCCTTAAGGTCCTATGTTAAGGACATAACACTCATTTATTATGAGTTTATTAGTTAGGATTAGGTCGGCTTAGTGGTAGGTTACATCATGCTCACTTTATCTCCTATTTATAATAAAGGAGAATCATTTGTATACGAATCTCATCTTGTCTTCTAAATTGGATATATTGTAAAAGGAGGTTTCCCCCTTGAAGTGGATTGTATTCATTGTCTATTTTAGCATTTGGTTCATAACATTTGGTATCAGAGCATACGATCCTAGGGTTTCGCTCCTTCAACTGAGATATCTTGGCATTTTAGCTATAACCTTTTTTTCTGGATGAATTCAAACAATAAAATTTTGAGGAGACCGACGAGGCATAGCGAATTACTTTTGGTCAAAATTTTAGGTTTTGGTTCATTATAGTTTTTGAGATATCTCTTGTGGACGTTAAGGTTTGTGACTAGTTTTGAAATTAGTCTCATACAAGTCATATTTTTATTTTCGCTATAACGGATTTTCGGTGAAGTTTCGAACTATGCAATTTTCAAAATCATGAGGAGACATAGTGAATTACATGTGATTTTTTTTTCTTCCATATTTTGAATCATTATAATTTGTGAGATATATCTCATGGATGTTGTGGTTTTTTACTAATCTTGAAATTAGTCTTAAATAAATAATTTTGGTATTTTTTCTATAACTGTTTATTAGTGAAGGTTCAGACTATGAAATTTCATGAGTTTAAAAATCCATATCAAAGTACTACAAGTTCAATTAGGGTTTGAAATGTATGTAACTTACAATTGGCATAAATTTTGATTGGAAGATATTCATCAGTGCCAGTAGAACTAGAGAAAGTGTGACATTTATTAATTGGGGTCTTAATAGCCAATCCGAGAAGTTACATTTTACATTTTCATCCTCAAAATCTACATTACACAAGTTATTTTTTGGTGATTTTAAGAGCTTTTCTTGGGTTAGCAAGCTCAATTTTTTTTTTAGATATGTGTTCCCTTGTATTTAAATAACACAATGATCTATTGTTTAGTGGGTAAAACTATGGTAGTGGAATAATACACGTAGGGAATACACATGGTTTCACCTTGCCTTGTTGGAAACCCCTGTAACCCCTGTTAGTACCCCTTTGAGTAGTACCACATTAGACAATACCTGTATACAAAATACTACTTACACATACCTTTAGGTATATAGGAAGTCCCCTAAGTATACCTGAAACTATATTTAGATAAGCTAATCAACCATATTTTTCTATAGTACACCAAGAACAACACTTGGGGAGACCACTCTCTAGTACTTGGGTAGTCGATTAGTACGACTAAGGGCACGATTGAGCCTCCTTATTTAGTGCCATGAGATATTGGGCCAAGCACTACTATTGGACCCCACACATATCAAAGAGCTATAACACCTGATACTCCCTTGTTTTGAGGACCTTGCAACCTTTACTTATGAACTCACTTATGAAAGATCACCATAATTTGTGATAAAGAGGAAAAAATAGAGTATTTTTTCACATGGCTCCAAATATTGCTCCAAAATTTTATTCACCAACTAAATATCCAAAAAGCTAAACCATTACTGAAAAAGAAAAAGAAGATATTTTTCACCAAATGAGACAGTTGGAAAAATGAATGAAAATAGTTCACAAATGGAAAAGAATATGGATGAAATAGAAAAGAAGATGGATAAAAATATGGAAGAATTACAAATTCCATGTCAATTATCATACAAACCCTAGATGGGAGGGCTTTTAAAAGTGACACTGCAACCAAAGAGACCCAATGAACATAAAGGTAATATTTATGTTGAACAACCTTCCAATAATATGCATTTTTTAGGTGGACTTAACTCTAATAGTGGAGTTAATTATGGTTGGGTTCTTAAGGGTGTCAAATTTTCCAATATTGAAATAAATAAGTTTGATGGAATATAAGTCCTTACATGGGTGAACCAAATAGAGCAATACTTTGAATTGCATAATATTATGGATTATAAGAAAAGGTTTTCCTTAGCAAATTTGAAATTTGAAATAAAATCATATCAATGGTATCAATGGGTACTCAAAAGGAAGCCCCATTATTATCATTATACTTGGATTATTGATTCATGGTAACATCAGACATGTAATTTCACACAGGCTTCGTGTCTAGCATGTGAAATTTGCCCAAAGTCTTCTAACTTGATACTTTACTTTAACTAAAATAATTATTAAATGAATTATAAAAGTAATTATGGAGCATAGAGTGAGGAGATCTCATTGATTGGGTGGAGAAGGAATTCCATCAAAGTGTAGGGCAAGGTTCGAGGAAAGGATCAAAGGGGAAACAAGGGAAATAATATCCAACCAACAAGATTGAAGGATTGATCTTGAGGTTTGTAAGGATTGTCTATTTGCTGCATTGTATTATTCCTTAGGTGGATCATTATCCAGGATAAGAGCTTGTAAAAGGATCCAAGGGGATCTTGGATAATGGATCAATGTCAGTGAAAAAGGACAAGGAATGGGAGGCTATGAAGTTTAAGCATCTTAGAGGGAGTCAACCTTCAAGTTTAGGTGGGGAGGATAAACCTTCCAATTATTTCAAGGAGTCATGGTTCGAGATGGCCATGCATGATTCTTAGGAGAAGGACGATTATAGGAGCATGATCATAGGGAAGTATTCGAAGACAATTCCAAGTGATATGGCAGGGATAGATTATGTTTTAGAGGGAGCAGCCAATCAGGTGGATTGGAGAGAAACCATGGTAGCAGATCTGGTAGCGAAGATAGAGCCACATCCAGGTGGTCAAAGTACCTTCCTCACTAAGAGGGAGTGTTGATGCATGGTAGCATCAGAAATATACTTACACATAGGCTTAGTGTCTAGCATGTGGAAGTTGTCCAAAGTATTCTACCTTGATACTTTACTTTAATTAAAGTAATTATTAAAGTAGAGTGGTTTTATTAGTGAGTTGAGTTTTTTTTAAGGAAATTCTTTAATTAGCATTACTGAATTAAATATTATCCATTGATCTCAAGTGAGGTGAGAACTAATCTCAACCGTCAATCACTTTGAAGATTAGGGTTAGGTCATAACTCAATATTATAAAAGTAGGGCTAGGGTTAAGGAGAAAATACTTTCACACATATAACAAAGAGGGACTTTTGCTAGTGTGAAGTTTTTGAGAGTGTAGAAGCAAAGGAATTATGCTTACACTTGAGAGACACTTGTGTGAGATACACTTATGAGAGACAATGTGTATTGATGCACTTGAGAGATAAAAGAAGGACCTTTTATCAAGGTTTGGATCACAAAGGACTGTGATTCAAGGAGATCTCAGACATGTGGAGAAGGAATTCCATATAGAGATTAGATCAAGGAGAAGATAGAACACATGCATTTGCAAGTGGGTTTAAGGAGAGAGTAGCCATAGGAAATATTTGCACCATACAGAGCTTGTCATACAATAGTTGAGGTCATGTATATGAGTGTTAGTGTATAAAGGTGCATATACATGGGGGTCCTCCTTAAGGAAAGGCACATACACCTTGAAAACCATGCCAGATCTGGGTTGTACAATATATTAGATTATTTCAGGTTTGTTTACAGTTGTATTTCTCTTAGTGGGTCAGTATCTTTGTTACAGGAGACCTAATTTTATCATAATAAAATCATTCTTAGCAATGGATTTCCATGCGGGTTTTTTTTAGGGGTATCTACCCAAAAATAATGGTGTTTATGTGTGCATGATAATTTGGTTTCCAATTTTGCTTTCGCTAGATTTAATTGAGTTGAATAATCCAACAATGCATTTTTGTTTTGTGATTTTCTAGCTTGATTTGCAGTAAGGAAATCACTAGATAACAATATACCTAGGTGCTAGAGTAAGAGGTTTTCAACATGGAGTTTATTTACAAGAGACTTAGAAGCAAAATATAGAAAAGTTTGGGAACACGACTACTTTAGTAATTTGACAAGAATACAACACTTGGGTGATATTGAAGATTATAATTCATAATTTCAAGTGTTATCCACATGGGTGGATAACATAAGTGATGAACATATATTGGAATCTTACATGTGTGGATTACATGAATACATTAAACACGAGATTTTCTTAAAACATCCTGAAAATATTATGGAGGCTATGAAATTTTCTCATCATATTCAAGCCAAGAATTGATCTACACACAAGTATACCACTAGAACATATGTAGGAAGAAAATAAATATTTGGGGCTCATAGGGAAACCCTACCTTAACCTACTTGAATATCACCAAAGGAAATGGAAGAAAGAAGAACAAAAGGAGTATGTTTTGGTTGTAATAAAAAATGGTCAAAAGGATATAAATGTCAAGAAACAAAATTTTTAACCTTGAATAATAATGATGAAGTGGAAATGGAGGCATCTATATATAGGGATGAGGAAGAAATGGTGATCTTAAAAGAGTAGGAAAAATATGTAGAAATTTTGAACAATAGTGAGAGGTGTGAAATGTTTGTTGATGCATTGGCAGGTTTGTTAGCACCTCTAACCCTTAAGATTGTAGGATAAATTAAGAAGCAAAGGGTCATAGTTCTTATTGACTGAGGGAGTACCCATAACTTTATTGATAAAATATTATCATAGAGCCTAAATTGTTTTGTGCATCCAATGATGAATTTTCAAGTTTTGGTTGCTAATGGTGGTAGTATTGATTGTGGAGGAAAATGCCACAACGTTAAAATTAGTGCGTGAGAATATAACTTAGAAAGCCTGATGTATGACATCCCCATTGGAGGTGTAGATTTTGTTATAGGGATTCAATGGTTGATAAAATTAGGTATAATTTCTACAAATTATAAGGAATTGTTCATGAGATTTGAATTGGAAGGAATTCAATATTAACTCAACGGGTTAAAATCTGCACTTTCTCAAGTCATCAAGGCTCATAGAATGGAAAATCTCTTAAAAAGGGGGATTAGGGGAGTTATGGTTATAATTTATTCTATGGAAGTAAAGAAGGAAGATGAAAATATTCCAAAAGGAATTAAAATGCACCTTGAAAAAGCACCATAGGGCCTTCCAAGAAATTCCTAAAGGGATACCTCCATCTAGGGATCATGAACATCAAATTGAACTAATACCTAGAAGTACTCCTCCTAATAAAATGTCTTATAGATATCCTCATCAACAAAAGGGGGATATTGAGAAAATAGTACAAGACATGTTGGATTTGGGTATTATTCAACCAAGTAGGAGTTTATTTTCATCCTTATTCTTGGCTATGCCTTTTGGGTTGACTAATACTCCTTCTCCTTTCCAAAGCCTTATGAACAAAATGTTTTGACCCCATATTAGAAATTTTGTGTTGGTTTTATTTGATGATATACTTATCTATAGAAAATCATGGGAAGACCACATTAAACATTTGGGTCAAGTCCCGAAAATTCTTGAGAACAATCAATTGTATGTAAAAATATCCAAGTGCTCTTTTGGGAAACAAGACGAAGAATATTTGCGTCAGATTGTTTCAAGGTAAGGGGTTAAGGTGTACCCTCAAAATATCCAAGCTATCACAAAATGGTCTACTCCTAAGAACATCAAGAGTCTTATATGATTTTTGCGTCTTATAGGATATTATCGAAAATTTGTTAACAATTATGCACACATTGCAAACCCACACACATAACTATTGAATAAAAAATCAATTTTATTTCCAATGAAGAAGCTACCTTAGTAGTTTCACTCTTAAAATATGTTATGTCTTCTAGACTAGTATTGGCAACACTCGACTTTGGAAAAAAACATCCATAGTCAAATGTTATGCATCTGGATAAAGAATTGGAGCAGTATTGATGCAATAAGGGAGACTATTGGCTTTTGAAAGTAAACAATTAAAGGGAAAAGACTTGATGAAATATACATATGAAAAATAAATGGAAGAAATTTTACATGCAATAAAAAATAGCGACGATATCTCATTAGGAGGCATTTTAAAGTCAAGACAAACCATGATATCCTAAAGTAATTTTTGGAGAAAAGATTGTCAACAAAAGAACAACAAAAATGGGTAGCGAACATGCAAAGGTTTGATTTTGAAGTTTATATTCCATTACATCTTCCATTCCAGTGTGGTTACAAGAAGCCTACCATGAGTGAAAAAAAGACAATAGTACGAGATAGAAAATACAATGTATTAAGAAAGGGATGAAATCTATGGAACATTGGGAATGGAAACAATATATTCTCTGGTACAAGGGTAAAATATTTTTATGCCCTCAATCAAAGTTGAAGAAACAAATATTAATGGTGTCTCATGACTCTTCAATGGTAGGACATTCAGGGTTCCTTAAAACATATCAAAGGATGAAAAAATATTTTTGTTGGGAAGGAATGAATAAAGTTATTAAAACTTTTGTAAGAGAATGTCAGGTTTTCCAAAGGATTAAAGGAGAAATAGTAAAAACTCCAGGTTTACTTCAGCCTTTACACATACCTAATAAAAAATGGGAAGATAGATCAATGGATTTCATCATAGGTTTACCAAAATAAGAAGGTAAGGATGGTATTTTTGTGCTCGTGGATAGCCTAAAAAAACATGCACATTTTTGTGGAATTCAAAGTATATATACAACAAGTCAAGTGGTAGAATTGTCCATGAAGGAAATTCATATATTTCATGGAATTCCTAAAGTAATAATAAGTGACAAAGATCCAAAATTCATAGGAAAATTTTGGAATATGAATGGAACAACACTAGTTATGAGCTCAACTTATCATCCTCAAATATATGGTCAAATGGAAATAAATAACAAATGTTTAGAGGGTTATTTACGTTTCCATTCTCCAAAAAAGAAATCTCAATGGGTGAAGTGACATCCTCTAGTAGAATGGTGGGATAATACCACCTATCACATATATACTAAGATGTCCCCATTTGAAGCCCTTTATAGGCATCCATATCCTAGAATCTCATATTTTTAGCAGGACCATTCCAAAGTGGAGGAAATAGAGTTACACATGGAAAAGACTAAATAAATGTTGACAATTCTTAAGGAAAACCTTCAAATGGCACAAAATAGGATGGAGAAACAAGCATATCAACATTGAAGTGAAGGACAAATTAAGGAGGGTGATTGGGTATTTTTGAGATTGGAAGCTTATAAGCAATCTAATCTCAAACAAAACAAGAATAAGAATTTAGCTCCAAAATTTAATGGACCTTACAAGATTATTTTCAAGATTGGACAAGTGGCATATGAGTTAGATTTACCTTCTTCTCACATTCATAATTTTTTTTTTTTTTTTAATGTATCTTTTCTAAAAAAGGTTTTGGGACAAACTATGTGGGTGTAGACATAACTTCCAAAATTAGATGAATAAGGGAAGTTGATTCTTGGGCCAAAAAAAGTTATAGATAGGTTTTTTATATCTCTGTGGAATAGAACCATTATGGAGTACCTAATCAAGTGGAATAATATGCCTCCAGAAGAAGCTACATGGGAAAATGAGTAGTCCATGAAAAATACCATCAATTACAAGCTTTGAGGGAAAATAGTTTTTTAAAATAGAGGGGCTATGTTAAGGCCCCTAAGGCCCTAAAACTCATTTATTATGATTTTATTGGTTAGCATTAGGTCGATTAGTGGTAGGTTACATCATGATCAATTTATCTCCTATTTATAATAATGGAGAATCATTTGTATAAGCATATCATCTTGTCTTCTGAATTGGATATATTGTAAAAGGAGGTTTCCCCCTTGAAGTTCCTTGTATTCATTGACTATTTTGGAAATTGGTTCATAAAAAATCTAGTCTCACCACGATATTTTCATAGCCTCCATGCATTACATAAGAAACAAGGTTGCAATATCATCCAAGGTATTATCTTTTCTCGTCATGTCTTCTCTAGGGTTAGGGACCCTAGAAATACCTCTCTTGCTTCACAACAAGAGCCATAACCTATAAAATACAAATAATTATATCTTCTAGATTTCTCTAGGGTTTACTTGCATAACACAAACCCCAACATTCTAATACATATCACATGAGTAATCTCTAGAAGAAAATCCAAGCACTCTCACTTTTCATGTATTTTTGCAGGGTTTACATCACAAACCCTAAATGTTTTTCCCTATAATAATTCTCTAAGACAATTACAAAGATAGAGTAAAGAGTACAATGATAGTGAGTTATAATAAATGATTTCTCCTCTGCTTATATTGACTATGTGAGGGAGGTAAAAATAAAACATGGAATTAAGTCCATAAAAGTAATCAACAAGGAAAACCCACATAGAGTGATATACAATACAAGGATGACAAGTGTCATATGAGGGTTTTACAAGACTCTAAGGTGGTGATCCATCCAAGCACGATTCTCCTTGAGCTAAATCACCCTCCTCCAATATGGTGCACTATCCAACAATTTTTTAGTCCAATGCTCCCTCTTCCTTGGTGGCTCGTCGTCCAAGTGTCATCATGCAAGAAATTCCTACTTTGGTTGCATTCTACTTGTCCTCTTGTACCCAATTTTCCTCTACATGTGTTCTGAGGTGGTTACCATGATCCAACATATGTGTTTGGGTTCATACCTAACCTCCATTAAGTATGATCCAATCCAAGCATCCTTGACTCAAGTATATAACCTCCAAGGAGTATATCACATGGTCCAAAGATTTGTGACTAAGTTACCTCATACAAATGCCTAGTTATCCTCCTCCTAAGTAGGCACACATTGTTTGCACCCAATGTGTTTATCATCATGGCAGTTAAGATAAAAACCTCCTAGGTAAGTGCACTATACTAGCACTCTATACAAGATCAATCATCCATCCAAACTAAGCCATCCATATGTTCATGAAGAATAGTGAAGGGACTATGAGAATTATCACTCTCCTAGCTAGGTGAGAAAACTTTTAGAGTAACCCAAAATATTAACACTTCCTCTTTACGAGAAAAGTGTTTTTTGTAATATCAATCAACTCTGTATAAATTTTCAACATGTAACTCCTATGAATCCACAAAGATAAAAGAATAGAACTCCATCATGATAGAACATCATACATACTCTATAAGGGTCACTCCTACAAGCACAAGTCTACACACCTTATCATCCAAGTAGTCACCTCTCACAAAGGTCTCTCTCTCTCTCTCTCTCTCTCTCTCTCTCTCTCTCTCTCTCTAAGTAATCAACTAAGAGAAAACATCCTTGTTTTCGAACCCCAAACTAACAATGTAATATGTAAATGATGTAAATTCAATATAAGGAATAAAATGTATCGTGAAATGCATATGGACACATACATAGATTTGGGGGATAATGTTCCACAAGAGAGGGAAGGGGTCCAAGAGGGGAGTGTTTACCCATGTTTATTAAATCCAAACCATTTCTTTCTAAATTATCCTTACCATGAACCTTCCATTATATGTTGAGTGTTCTAGAGCCAAATCATTAAATTATTGTAAGAGGGTGGGTGTGAGAGTCACTTCCTATAGTTATTGAGAGCATGGGGGTTGAGTACACCAACTTTGGGAAGAGTGCAAGTCAAGAAATCAAGAGAAAGAGAACAAATTCGTATGGGTAGGAGACCATAAGTATTCATTCATGTTTTTGCATGGAGAGCTATTTTTACATGGATTTTTTTGGATAGAAAAGGATTTCTAAGTGTTGAATCTTAAAGGTAGCCATTGAGGTCAAGTTTGGTAGCTAGTTGGAGTTAAAATTTTGTGGAGAAAGAGGCTGCGTTCCTGGAAGTAATGTGCTATTTGAAATTCATCAAGGGAAGAAACACGTTTCTACTGGGTGAATTCATGTTGTAGTTGTAGAATTCCTGAGGTCTTGGCGGAGATATTTCTTGTCCAACCTATGCTAGAAGCCCTAGAGGAGAGTGGAAAGACCCGAGGGATTGTGAGTAGTGAAGGGGGATTCCATCCCTTGCGTTTTGCAAGTTGTGGGGGAATATAGTTGGTGGAATGGAATTAGCTGTGAGAATTGACTATTGAGAGGGGGACATTATCCATCCTTAGGGACCCCCGTATTATGTGGATTCACAGCCCCATCTCGGGGGTGAATTTTTGTTGAGAATTGGAACAAAAAGTCTATGGTTGGGAGGAACATCCTTCCTCTACAGTGGAATGCATATTTTCATAAGATAAGTGTTATTATCTGTTGTGTTGATTTGTGTTAAATGTTGATATATTTGTGATACATTTTACTCTAAGTTATATTTCGTTAATTCTACTTGTTGTGAGTAGAATTGATGCATTCAAATATCTATTTATGTGGTTGAATGCTATTATATGTGATTTTTTTTGTTGTGCACAGTTAAAGTAGTTACATTTGCATTTTTAATTAGTATGGATAACTGCATGAGTTTAAATATCATGATATGTATTATTTCCACATATAGATTTGGTATTTGAAAGTTTTAGTGGGTTGTTTTAGCATTAGTGTGACCCAACTTGGGGTTGGGTATGTTACAACTCACAAAGGTGTGTCTCTCTCTCCAAGCAATCAAATAATAAATCTACAACTCAACCTATGGATGCTGAACATGTAGCTAGACAAAAAAATCAAAGAAACTTGTTTTATACCATCAAACCAAGCTACTCCCTCTTCCTCTATGCTTGGGGTTCCAAAAGACCAATGATCATTTGTGAAACTGAAGGAACATAACCCTAGATCATCGTGTCTTGCTGAACTTTGAATCACTTCAGAATAATAAAGAGATCAATAGTAACTTGTCAAAACTCCAACATTCCTAAAGTCATCATCACATGCCAAAACCTTTTGGCACCACATATAGTGTGGTTCGAGACACCCTAAAAAGACAATCACATCTCCAATAATACCAAGACACGTGGATTCTATATTTCAAAATAAAAAATATAAAATGTGCATACATATTCACTCATCAAGCTTGATATATCAAGCTCTTGGTAAAAGAAACAAAAACTCCAAAAAGGGTTACAATCGAATAGTGAGCATGAAAATCCCTCTTACACCTAAAAACATCTTTCAACTAAATCATAACCTCAACTAAGTCACCTCCCTATTTCTAAGATAATACTAAAGAAAAATTAACATTAAGTTCAACTCCCTCTTTCTAAGAGAATCCAACAACCCTATCACTAACTACTCCCATTAGCTACAAGCTTGGAATTAATCATTGATTCTAGCACCATAAGTTTGGATCCTATCTCCAAGTTAGATCTTTCACAAACTTCTTCACAGCCAAAACTATCCAAGGCAAGAATACACATATAAAGAGTACAATATGAAAGATCCACTCTCTAAGATCATGTACAAAGGACAATCCATAATATGATATATTAAGATTCACCAAGTTTAACATTATAATAGCTATCACATCCATGATAAATCACTCCACACATATAATGCACAAGATGTATAACCAATACTATCCCCAAGGGATAATGTTGGGGGATCCCTCCAATCTATAACAATAATTGAAATTGAGCAAGGCCAACATTGTTGTAAATTATCGAGTCACAATTCAACTAAAATAGTTCAGCCAATAATCATCAATTTATCACACAATGAATCAACCCATCCCATGCTTCACAAGTCAGATAAACAATCCAATTGTTAAACATGCCTATTATAAGCATCAATCCACTCCAAACACTGGCATATAGTGGAACAAATCAAACACCTATAATAGGTCCTCTTGGTCATCACACCGACTAAAAATTAGATCACATACCAACCACCAATGAAGCATATATTCTAGTTGTCATAGGTGAAAACACACTATCATCCATTGAAACAGATCAATCAATGATCATAGGTCCTCTTGGGAATCACAGTCATTGAAAAAAAAATCCATACTAGTCATTATTGAAGTAGATCTACCACCTATCAAAAGTGAAAACATACTCTCATCACAAGAGAAACTAGGGTTTCAACTCATCAAACCCTTCATGGGTGCAAGTTCACATCTCAAGAACACTAGGGTTTCACCACCCAACAACCACTTATAGGTTCAACATGTAAAATATATGGCCTTCAAATCAACAAGAAATCCCTCTTACTCCAATAATCTTTGATACCATGTTGAAAATTTGGAAAATTAACTTTTATTGCAAATTCAAAATTTCACCTCAACTTCGAGTTTCCTTGGATATATTGCCTATAAAATTTTAGCCTTGAATGAATCTGAAATATAAAGTACAACAATATATATTTCAATTTTATCCAATACAATTCTCTAGGTAGCCCAATAAAATAAATACTGAACACGTGTACTTTAATGCAACACTATTTCATTCCTTATGACACACTTCTCAAGCATATAATGGATTTGAAAACAATTTATAACAATAGATTGTAGAAAAATTAAATCTGCCCCCTTATCTTCAATATATGTGTTAAATCTCTTTATAAATTCAGCTCAATGTTATGCCAAATCAACATGCACAACCAATGCTAGAATCTACCCAATAATGAAGATAACATAAGCTAAAACTGAAATTTGCAAGTAAACAATATTTTAACATTGGAAAACTTCATATATATATATATATATAATGGAGTACATGTATATACCAATACTTTATCTCAAGTTGGTACAAGTAAACCTTTCCATACCCTAGCTAGGGAAACCATAAGAAAACCTTATCCACTAACTTATCCTAGCTAGGAATTACTCCCAACTAAAGTTGGCCTCTCCATCACTTGTATCACACAAGTGTTCCTCCAATTACACCATCACATCACATGAAAACTACTTTCCCAAACAAGGAATCTCACTAAGCTCCATCGAGCATGACATTACATCAACAAAAATGATACTTCAATATTTGACTCATACCCACCCTACTATTTCCTTTGTTGTTGGTCTTTTTTCTCAATATATGAAAACACCCCATGAAATCCATTGGAAAGAAACAAAAAAGATACTTAGGTATGTTCGTGGTACAAGTCAGTTTGGGATACATTTCAGTTTAGGGGGGACTCCTTTGTTGGTTGGTTTCACTGATTCGGATTGGGTCGGCGATCCCGATGATCGAGATTCTACTGCAGGTTATGTTTTAAGCCTTGGTTTTGGACCTGTCACTTGGGCTTGTAAGAAACAACATGATATTTATCCTTCTTCAATAGAACCAGAGTATCGAGAAATGATTAATGAAAGTCAAGAATCCTTGTGGCTTTGACAGATCATTTTAGAGTTTGGATTCCAACAACAACATCTGAACACTCTCTGGTGCAACAATCAGAGTGCCATCAAGCTCTCCAAATATCGAGTTCAACATCAACACAACAAAAACATCGAGATACACATGCACTTCATCATAAATCTCATTCACGATTGAGTAATTGAAGTTCTCTTTTTCCCTACAGAAGATTAAGTTGCAGGTATTTTCAGAAAGTCTCTTATAGAAGTGAAGTTTTCCAAACTTTAATCTATGTTAGGAGTTCAAGAAGTTTTCATTAAGAGGGGATATAATCTAATGCCTCCTTCCTTCTCCAATCGTGTCACCTTTGCAAATCCTCCAATCCTATCCCAAGTTGTTCTTAATGGGGAATATTAGGATATTTAGACACTTAGAAGTTAGTTAAGATCAACTTGGTCTATGTGTCATTAGGTTAAAGTGTGTTTCTTTAGTATGCATTAGTATGAATTTTCAATCCAATGGTCATGATATGTTCTCTACATAGAGAGATCCAACGACTCATATTATTCTTGATCTTAATGGCTGCATTGATCCATGGTTTAACACTCTATTGGTCCATGATCTATATTTAAAGAGCATGGAGGGTCATTTGCTAATGATTGATTGTGAGAAAATAACACTAATATATTCTCTTTTGCATCAATAAATTTCCTCAAGTGGCCATGTTGGCTGGGGTTGTGGATGTTTTCCCACAAGGGTTTTACCATGTAAAAACATCGGTGTTGATATTTGATTTGGTTGTGTGAGTGGTTACTGAAGGTGTTCATCCTCGATTGGAATACTTGTGGTTTTTAATAAAGCTCCAAGTCCTCCAAGCAAAGAATCACACCATGATCAAGTTCTCCACACTAGTGCTCTTGTCTTCCTTAGAGTTTATAACAAACCCTAGCATGAAATAACTCTAGTTATAGCCTCTAAGTCTACACGTTTATCCTAGGGTTTGAATCCTCAAACCCTAGGTCTTCAATTCTTGAATCAACACAAGAAACAATACCTCCATGAAACATTAATAGGATAATAAAGGAGTGTTCTTCCAAGTAAGGTATCACAACAAGCTCAAGACTCATCAATCTAGACTCACCATGATTTGGCCCTAGCCTCCATGAATCATACAAGAACAAGGCTAAAATATCGTCCAAGGCATTATATCTTCTCTTCATTCCTTCTCTAGGGTTAGGAATACTATTTCAACCTCCTCTTGCTTAAAAAAAAGAGACACAATCTATATAAGACATAACATCATCTCCTTTAGCGCTATGTTCTTATGAAGGGTTTACTTGCATAAGAAAAACCTTGGTGTCCCTATGCATCTCACAATATTTATCTCTCCAAGAACATCCAAATGCTCTCTCAACTTCATATCTTCTCATTGGGCTTACATTACAAATCCTAAGTCTTTCTCCCTACAAGACTTCTCCAAGACAATTGCAAAGATGGAATAAAGAGTACAAAGACAGTGAGTTATAACAAAGGATATCTCCTTCTTTTATATATACTAGGTGAGGGAGGCCAACATAAAACATGGAATTAGGTACATTCAAGTAACCAATGAGGTGACTCCACATGAAGTGCTATACAATACAAGGATGAAAAGTGTCATACTAAAAATTTATAAGACCCCAAGGTGGTGAGCTCTCCAAGCATTATCCTACTTAAAGGCTATATTGTAACTAAGTTATGGTTGGATTTTCCTTGTCATATCCTTTTACATATAAAATCCACTCAATTTTTTTTTTCTTTTGAACTTATATGCATGGAATTTTGTGAGCTAGTATGAAATCCTTATCAATTTTTTCTTTGATTACTATATGATGGTGAATTTTTCTACATGTGTGATTAGATGGATCACATTTCATTTCGACAGAAAATTAAGTTATTGATTGATGAAGTTATTTGAATTTGAAATATCAGACACTGATAGATTAATAAATCGAATGGCATATGATCGTTTCAGAGAACAAGATAATCTTTGTTTAATGGAGTTTTTCCACTTTGAAATATCGAATGATGATCATTAGATGTGATCAAACGATGGAAATCCATTTGAGAATTTTTTTTTTCCAACCTATGTTGGGGCCTTTGCATCTAAAAACATCCACTAGTGGACATATGCTATGATTCGAATATCCAATTTCATCTCGAGGTGAGAAGTGCTCAATGGATAACAAGGAGTTCATCATATGAAATAGACCACAAGACATGATCTGGGTTGTATAGAGAACAAAATGAAATTTAGGAATATGAATGGAAACACACACATAAATATTGCAGAGAGAACAATAATGCAATGAAACCATGTTGATGTTAGTGGTAGAATCATGTAGGTATCTCAGCACAGGTCCATGTGTATAGACGTGTGGAAATCGTCCAAATCCTTCTGTTATTGAATTTAATTTAATTAAAGGAATTATTAAAGTAAATTCATTTTATTAATTAATTGTGTAATCAGTTAATTGAGTTATTTAAGAAACATGCTAAGAGTACTTAACATGTAATATTCACATGGAATATTCACAAGCAATCTAAATCTCAAGTGATATTAGGACTAGATTGTAACTCACGATTATAAAAGCAAGGCTAGGAGGAGGAAGACACTTGACACTTGATACTTGAGATTCTTGAGAGGAGATTATTTACTTTCTAGAAAGTTTGATTGCGAAAGATTGTGCTTCAGGATCTTGGATAGGTGGAGAATGACTTTCATCTAGAGATCAGGTCAAGGAGAAGAGAGAACAAAGACAACACAGGTGGTTTTCAGTCAGAGGAATTCATAGGGAAATTTCGGATCATACCAAGATTTCCATATAGGTTTTCCATACATGTACTAGGTTCATGGAGGAGACAGTCGTGTACATACATGGTTCACAAGAAGGCGAATTGAGTACACCTTGAAAATCATGACTTTATGGTTCATACAACAAGTCATACTTTGCCAATTTTTTTGTAGTTGTATTTATCTCAGTGGGTCATTATCCCTATTACAAGAGACCTACTTTTAGAATAATGAAATCATTCTTAGCACTGGTTTTTGCTACAAGGTTTTTCCATGGGTTTATACCCAAAACTTTTGGTGTTTATGTGTTCTTGATTTTGGTTTCCTAGTTTATGCTTCTTCTGCATATTTAGTTGATTACTTAGCTGTGCTTTAATTCAATACATAATTTATTTGGAATTAATAGTCGGGTGTTGAGTAGGATAAATTTCAAAATGGTATCAGAGAAGATTCTATGAAGGGAGGAAACCAAGCCAGATTTTAAATCCATAGAAAATTCATAACCAACAGGAAACAATCAGAGGATAGATTCCAAGGAAACATTCATACTGATCCAGGACTAAGTTTTTGCAGGTGCACGAAGGTGTACATGGGTCACAATGGTGATAGTTGCATACATACATTCGTCACAAGATTATGAATGACATATACACGTTTTTCAAAGGTGACATTCACGTACATACTCGGTTTGTTGTTGTGACAGTCACATAAATGTCCATACAAGTTAGTAAAGTGGAAGTTTTTCAATAGCCGGTTAGTTCCTGGGAAGTTTATCAGGTATTAGGGATGGAAACAACACCATTCATAGTTGAATATAGATTGGATGGATAATCCAACTTCCTATATTGGAAAGCAAGGGTAAATTTGGCATTGAAGGAATATGACCTTTGTGAGTTAGTGGATAAAGTTGTTACTCCAGAGACATATCCGAAAAATTTGGATGATCACAACAAGAAGAATATCAAAGCAGAGATATTCCTCCTATATTCCATGAAGGATCATATAATACCTCACCTAACTAAGAAGAAGACAACCAAATATATGTTTGATGCTTTGGTAAGTTTATTCTAGAGCAATAAATTGAATAGGAAGATGGTCTTAAGGAATAAAATCATATCTATGCTTATGTCTAGATATGCTAATGTTACCATCTATCTCATGAGGATCAAACAAGTGCGTGATCAACTTGCATCCATAGGAGAGAAAATGGAGGACACAAAACTCATGAATGTGGCACTAAATGGTCATCCCAAGCCATGGAAACCAATTTTTAAAGGAGTGTGTGCTCAGGAAAATATCCCAGATTGGTAGAGACTTTGGGATGATTGCATCCAAGAAGAGACTTGGGAGGATTCTAATTGCAACAAGCATGGAGGTAGTGAAGAAAAATTGGCAATTGTCAGTAAGACAAGGAAGGATAAATGAAAGAGTTCTAGAAATAAGGGTATAACTGATGGAGGATCATCACATCTAGGGAAGAAGAAGGACTTGAGTAAAATTAAGTGTTTCTCATGTCATAAGAATGGACATTATGCATCTCAATGTTCAGAGAAGAAGTAGAAGGGTAATAGAAACATGCATACAAAAACATCAATAAAGACACCACTTGATGAGTTTGCAACAAATTTTGAGAAGGATTACTCACTAGTTTCTTTCCTTTCCACTAGCACAACTACGAGGAGTACCTGGTTCTTGGAATATGGTGCATATCGTCATATAACAGAAGAACAAGAGATGTTTAGCAGTTTGATGGAGAGTGATGAATATATTCATGTGAAACGTGGTGATGATTCCAAGTATGCAATGAAGAAAGAGGGAACAATTATGTTCCATCTTGAGTCAGGAGGTTTGTTGGATGCCTTGGATGTGATTTACGTACTAGGTTTGAAAAAGAATTTGATTTCAGAATCAAATATGGAGGACAAGGGGTTTTCCTTTACTTTTTAGAGAGGAAAAGTACTCATACTCCCAATGAGATTAGACAACACATTAGCCATTGGGGTTAGAGAAGGCACTTTATATAGGTTGCAAGAAAAGCCTGTTCGGGATTTGGTACATGATAGTGACAACTTATGTGAGTTATGGCACACGTGGTTGGGACACCTACACTACAAGAGTCCTCAAAAGATATTGGGGGAAAAGACTCTAGAGGAGGCATTCTCAGGAGTGAAGCCAAAGATAGGACATTTGAGGATCTTTGGTTGTCCAATCTACATCCATGTTCATATGGAGAAGAGGATGAAGATGGAGCCTTCAAGATAAAAGGGTATATTTTTTGGGTACAATGAGACCTCAAAGGCTTACTGTTGATTAATTGGGTTGGTTGTCATTGATGTCAACCCTTGAAGAAATTCCGGTAGCACAAAGGTTTGGGTAATGGACCCAAGTTTGTTTGATGGATAATGGTATGCGTTTTGATATATTTGTAGGTAAAACTATTCTAGATGGATAGTACATTTCATGACATTTTTGGTGGTATGTGGAATGCCACATAACTCCTCATGGTTAGAGAGTTATGGCCATGTGAAGTTGGAGAACCCTCATGAGTCATCTAGAAG
>ML787903.1:416094-437899 GCA_009831015.1 Picea engelmannii | reverse complement strand
ACGCGGGCCTCATGCGAGGACCCACGATGCTCGACTTTTAAAGTTTAAAATTAATTTAATTTCTTTATTTTATTATTATTTTTTAATTCTTTTAAATTAGTTTAAATTTTAATTATTAAAAAAAAAACTCAAACTATTGATATTAAGTGATTAATTAACTAGTGATTAACTAACTAGGGATTAATTAATTAGAATAATTAATTAATTAAGTGATTAATTAATGTTAATCTGTACTTAATTATGATACTACTAATAATATTAATTTTATGGATTAGAATAAATGTGTTGATATAGACTATTGAAACTTAGGTTAAAGTTTAGTCTAGGTTATTGGGTTATAATAATTAGTCAGCATTGTATTTAACACATTTTAATTAGTTTTCAAATCCCTAAAGACTTAAGGAGGTAAGTGACACTTATTGGCAAGTACCTCACATTACTAACATAGTTGGCAAGGCAAGGGAGTTAGCAACTATTCTGAACAAAGTTACCAAGCTTAGAGGTTTTCGACCCCAACTTTTAGCCACTTACCCTAAAGAGAGTAACATCTGTTTACAGACAAGTAAAAAAAAACTTACAGCTAACCCTATGTTTACAAGTATAAGTTGAGCCAATGCGAATTGCCTTAGACTCTTACCTGACAAGCATTTGGTTTGATGCAGATTCAATTATTTAAAATGGTTAAGACTTGGGGAAATTGAGGTCGAGGGGCATCGTCACAAGGACCACCAACGCCGACACTACCACCACCATCTCCTGAATTATCTCTCATTTTGTGCTCTTTGGAGGCTATTAATGAGACTTTAAAGGGGCATCATCCAATAGATGTCGAAGTGGAACCCCCACCATCTAGAATGGGTAACCTTGAAACGTTGAGGGATTCAGAGGGAGGGCCTCCACCCGGGGACATCACTAGAGAACTACATAAGATCAAACTCCCAGAGTTTTCCGGTGGTCGTGTGAGTGAACGTGCGGAGGCATGGTTGGAAGGAATGACATAAAGTTTCTCCTTAAGAGATTATGCTTCCACATTAAAGGCGAAAATAACGATCTTTTAGTTGAGGGACAATGCCTTGAACTGGTGGGGTAACCTGGAGAGGTAGTTACACCTTACCCGAGACACCATCTCATGGGAAATTTTTGAGGAAAGGTTCCAGAGGAAATATTTTTCGGCTTACTACAAGGAACAATAGGTGGGAGCATTTCATGCTCTAGTTCAGGGAAACAGGACCATGGAAGAGTACGAGATTAGGTTCATGGAGTTGGTAAAATATTTTTCATACATGGATACTGATAAAAAACAGTCATAACGTTTTGTCTATGGTTTAAACCCTAAGATAAGGGCCATGGTACGGATGTGGAAACCATTGTCAGTAGTGGAAGTAGTTGAAAATGCACGTTATGCAGAGGAGCATATGAGCTTATATAGAGGTACGAGATCGACCTTTCCACAACATCCTGGATTTGTGGGGAAGGCCCTTAAGATCTTCTCTAGAGGAGGTAGCTCTAGGCCACCTCCTTACGGTAATAGAGTCACACCTAGGACAATTTCTACAGGTATTTCAATGGCAGCGAGTGCAACATCCCACTCATTACCAATGACACAAGCAGGTCCATGACCTTGTCAAGGAGCAACAAGTAGGGGCAAGGGCTCCAGGGGAAGGAACTCATTTATGAGACCATCATAGGGTAGTGCGCAGATTCTACCTCATGTTACGTGTTGGGGGTGTGGAGGACCCCATTACCAATGTGACTGCCCAGTTTTGCAAGCAGGATTTGTGCATAAAGAAGGAAAGGCCCCGATGGGAAGAGAAAATAGTAGCCATCATATTTATGCAGCGGTTAATAATCGCTAGGCAGAACATCAATCCACGGTGGTGGATTCGTCAGGTATGCTAAATTATGTCAATGTTAAAATTTTATTTGATTATGGTGCTACAGATAGTTTCATTTCACTATCTATATTAGAAAAGTGTGGGTTGGCAGCCTACGGGCACGATGACTTTAAACAAGTCGATATGGCTTCGGGGGAAAAACAGGAGGTAGGACCTAACATTGATAATTGTTTATTAGACTTGGGAGTGTGTACTACTAGGTTAAAGGTATACATCAATTCTTTGGCGACGTATGACCTAATCATTGGAATGGATTGGTTAGAAGCACATCAAGCTATGGCAGATTGTTTCGTGAAAAGGGTGATTTGTTTTGATGATGAAGGAAGGCCAGTAGAGTTCACGATGTATGGAGGAAGGTGTCTCTACGATTTATCTCGACTATGAAGGTTAAACGTTGCATGAGTCAAGGGTGCTGACTATATGTAGTGGAAGAAGTCAATGAAAGGAAAGGACGCTCCTTGGATCAATACCTAGTATTGTCGGAGTTTAAGGATGTATTTCCGAAAGAGTTGCGAGGGTTACCTCCTGAGAGGGAGCTCGAATTTACCATTGAGCTAAAAAATGGTGTGGAGCCAATTTCCAAGACTTTGTATAGAATGACAGCGCCCGAACTTTGTGAGTTGGAGATGCAGTTGAAAGAACTACTCGACTTAGGGCTAATAAGGCCTAGTGTCTCACCTTGGGGTGCACTAGTAATTTTTGTGAAGAAGAAGGATGGTTCCTTATGACTGTGTATAGATTACAGGGACTTGAACTGTCCTACAGTGAAAAATAGGTACCCAATGCCACAGATAGGTGATCTCTTTGATCAAATGAAAGGAGAAACAGTGTTGTCAAAAATTGATTTGCGATCAAGGTATCACTAGTTAAGGATTAAGGAAGGTGATACTCCTAAAAATGCATTTCGAACTTGGTTCGGGCATTACGAGTTCATTGTAGTACCTTTCGGTTTAACCAATGTGCCAACAGTATTCATGAGCCTCATGAATGGTGTATTCCGGAAGTAATTAGACCACTTTGTATAGGTATTTCTAGATGATATCCTCATCTATTCCAAGAACGAAAGAGAACATGAGGAACACTTGTGAGTGGTGTTGTCCTGCCTTAGAGAGAACAAATTGTATGGAAAGTTTTCAAAGTGTTCTTTATTTTAGAAAGAAATTCACTATTTAGGTCATATCATTTCGGGTGAAGGAATCTATGTAGACCCAGAAAAGGTAAAGGCCATTATGGAATGGCCAATGCCTAAAAATGCTCATGAGTTAAGAAGCTTCATAGGGCTAGCAGGCTATTATTGAAGATTTGTGAAAGGGTTCTCTAAATTAGTGAAACCCATCACCACTTTGCAGTGCAAGGGAGTCAAGTATGAATGGACAAAAGAATGCAATAGTGCATTCATCGAGCTTAAGAGGTTAGTAACTAGTGCACCAATTCTACGAGTGCCAGATATGGAAAAAATACTTCACATTCTGCACAGATGCCTCAAAGAAAGGGTTGGGGGCTGTGCTAATGCAGGATGGAGGAGTGATAGCGTATGCATCAAGGAAGTTGAAGAAACATGAGGAGTTTTACACTACTCATGATTTGGAGTTGGCAGTTGTAAAGCTAGCTATGAAACTTTGGAGGCACTATCTAGTGGGGTGAAATTTTGAGCTCAAAACAGACCATGAAAGTTTAAAACATATCTTCACTCAAAGGGATCTCAATGCCAGGTAGAGGTGATGAAGTGATTTTATGAGTGAGTACGATTTTGGAATTTCATACATCAAGGGAAAGGAAAATGTGGTCATAGATGCCTTGAGTAGGAGACCATGTATTTTCTTAAGAGTTAATCTGAGGGAGTGGGTGTTGATGCAACTCCTTGGAGATAGTTGGCATTTAAAGGTTACTTCAACCCTCCACAGTGGGAGGGAATTAGATCCAAAGTATGAAGGATATAGCCTGGAAGTAGATGGACTATTAATATATCAAGGAAGGATGTACATCCCTGAAGGTGGGGATATTCAAAGCATCATACTGAAGGAATCCCATAGAGCACTTTATTGTGCACATATGGGTGTGAAGAAAATGTACGCAGAAATGGAGAAGATTTTCTTCTAGGTAGGCATGAAGCGTGATGCAGTCCATTTCATCGCCAAGTGCCTAGAGTGTCAACAAGTGAAATCTGACCACCACCACCCGACAGGTATCCTACAACCGCATGATGTCCCTATTTCCAAATGGGAAGCCATTTCTATGGATTTTGTTGTGGGATTGTAGCTCACATCGCATAGACACAATGCCATTCTTGTGATAGTTGATAAGTTAACCAAGAGAGCTCATTTTATTCTGGTTAGAGACACTTACGATGTCACTAATGTGCCACGCATGTTTTTAAGTGAGGTCATCCATTTGCATGGGATACCTAAGAAGAACATTTCAGATAGGGACTTCATATTCACTTCTAGGTTTTGGACAAGTTTGCAGTCAACATTGGGGACTCAGTTGAACTTAAGCACAATTTATCATTCTGAAAAAGATGGGAAAACTGAGAGAGTAAATAAGGTTATGGAAGACATGCTTAGGATGTATGTTATGGATAATAAAACCCATTGGGATAAGTACCTACCTTTTGTAGAGTTCACCTACAATAACAATTTTCATAGCTCCATCGGAATGCCACCCTACAAAGCTCTGTATGGAAGGCCATGCAGAACATTGTTGAGTTGGGAAAGGTTAGAAGACCGAGTGACAGTTGGGCCAAAATTGATTCAAGAGATGGAGGAACAGGTGATTCAGATTAGGCAGAGACTAAAGGAAGCACATGATAGATAGAAAAGTTATGTTGATGCACATAGGACTGGCCGAAGTTATAAAGTGGGAGATTAGGTTTTCATTCGTATTAGGCCTAATAAGAGTACCATTTGGTTCGCGAAGGGGAAAAAGTTGTCACCTCGATTTATAGGTCCATTCAAAATCCAAGAGAGAATTGGACCCGTTGCCTATTATCTCGTACTTCCACCCCACTTGCATAAAACTCATAATGTTTTTCATGTATATGTTCTACATCATTATGTTGTTGACGAATCTCATAAACTGAATTGGAAGGAATTGCAGGTATCGTACGCGGGAAGACTCACGGTAGAACCATTACGCATATTGGACTGTAGGGTCTGACATCTCAGGAACCATCTGGTAGACCAAGTTAAGGTCCAGTGGGACAAGTATAGTCCAGGATATGCTACTTGGGAGGATGCCGATACATTACGACGAGATCATCCCTCACTTTTTTGACCACCTCGAGAATATGTTTCTCGAAGGTTGGGTGTATGTATTGCCACGTTTTGACTTAGACAACTAGGATTACCTGAGGCCTAATCACCTTTATTTTCTATTCACTGTGACACTATTACTGATACACTTGAAATTCTAAGACGTATGAACCTATTGGAATGACAATTCTATGAATGTTTAACGGTATTTGAATGATGTTGGATATTATGCAATCTATTATGTGATTGTCAAGTCTATGAATGTTTAACCTTATTTTAATAATGATGGACATTATGCAACCTATTATGTGAATGTCAATTCTATGAATGTTTAACGTTATTTGAATGATGATGGATATTATGCAATCTATTATGAGAATGTCAATTCTATGAATGTTTAATGTTATTTGAATTATGGGGATATTATGCGATCTATTTATAACTTGAAAATTTTGACATTTAAAGTTGTTGGTACGTGGATATCGAATTGAGATTATGTTGGAATGCATTTACATGATGATAATGCATAGATATGTATGAGTTTGTGTTATAGACTAATCTGCATGTCAATGGGCTATGAAATAGCCAAAGGATAATGATAATAAAAGTGGATGTCATGAACACCGACCAAAAAACAATATGGTATGAACCTTTGTATGTGAAAGTATGTTGGTTCGAATGCATTACTATGATATATGGATCAATGAAGGTTTTTCAGGTGGTGTGACTGCCTAAAACTGAATATACGATGACAAAATTCCCAGCAACATAGTGCCACTGTATATTCCATGGTAGGGTGTGGACCCTAGTCCTATTATGAGGTTTGGAGGCATTTCCCACTGTGTATCCTTTGAAACCTGGAGTCATGGGAGGACGGTGTTAGCTCACACTCCCCTAGACGTGTGATGATGACTGTCAGTTTCCTGCTGGGGAAGCTTGGTCAAGAGAGTGACATTTCCGCTTATGAGTTCTATTTGGAGTTAGGTCAAAATAGTTAATGCTCCAAGATAGTCCAACAGAGGAAGGATAGGGATGGAAGATGAATGTATGTTAGGGAGGAAGGATGAATAGAAATTTAGGGAGGAAGGATGAATAGAAATTTAGGGAGTGCATGGGAATTTTTCCTTATAGTGGGATTTATTGCTTTCCCCTTTGAAAATAAAATATGTATATATGTATATTCATAATTACTTAACTGAACTACAATTGTCTAAATGAACGTTGTTGTGATAAATTATTGTAATTAAGGGATTTTGCAAACATTTTAATTGGTTTATTATCTTTTATGAAATGAATGGTCTTGTTGATTGGATTGGATGCATACAAAAATTACTATAGGTGTGATAATTATTGTCATTAGTACATGCGCGAGACTTGTATGTGCTAGCTACAGATGCATTTCTTGCACATGTACACTAGTATGTATAAGTTTTTTTTTTTCTTACCGATAATGTTGTTTATTGGATATGAATGTATGAACCATGTGTCATTTCCCTTGTACTGTAAATCACTCTAACTTCGGGATGAAGTTTCTTGAAGGGTGGGTGTATGTAACAACCCTAATTAATTATTTAATTATCATGAATGATACATATTAGTTTAATGAATTATTAAAATAGATTTAATGAGACTTTATTATAAAATTATTATTATTGGTAGTTGAACCAGTTAATGGGAGGGATAAGGTGGTTGAGGAATTAATGGGGGGTAAGGTGGTTGGAGAAATGGATTTGAGGGAGGAAGATAAAAGAGAAGGGATAACCCGAGGAGGGGGGATCTTGTTTTTTGGGGAGGAAGAAGGAGGAGGGCATGAAATAACATTTTTGGGGCTGGAACAATTTTGCTTGAGGACTCTCATAGTGGCACAGTTGTTGCTGAGAATTTTTGGCTTCGGGGTCAGGAAACCATAAGGATTCCTGGAGCTAGGGAGTCGGAGAGGTTGTTCCTATTTGGATGGGAGGTTAATACTCAGTTTGGGCAGGGCATGATCAACATTATCTGCTTCAGGTTCAGCATCAGGTTGAGGTGAATACCTTATGCATTTTCTTATACTGCTGTTCATTATGTTCATTATACTGTTGTTCATTATTATACTGATAAATTGTCAATTATTATGATGGAACAGTAAATAAAGAAGTAAATTAGAAATAATTTATGTATTTATAAAAATTTATGGGCCTTACAGGATAGGAGGAGTTTTCTCCTTCCAGTCCTGTCAGGAGACCCACATGGCTATTGCATACATTGAAGGATGCTAGTGAGGCTCCTAGGAGTGCAATTAGAGAGTACAATCCTTCGAATATGTTTCTGAACTATATGCCACTTATAAGTAACATCATTGATGTTGAGCCTCCTAGTTTTGAGGAAGCAACATATCAATAGGTATGGCATGATTGCATGGTACAAGATTACACCTCTATTATGAGGATTGATGCTTGGGACATAGTTTCGAGACTGGAGGGGAAGTTAGTTGTGAGTTCCAGATGGCTCTACAAGATTAAGCATGTTGCATATGTCAACATAGATAAGTTCAAAGAGAGGTTTGTGGCAAGAGGGTTCTTCCAGAAAGAGGGAGTGAAATACAAGGAAATTATTTCTCCAGTCACCATGTATGCTTCTATTCGATCTTTTATTTATGTTTCTTCAATTATGAGGTTGAGGATACATCAGATAGATGTGAAAACAATGTTCCTCAATGGGATCATTAAGGAGGAAGTATAGAAAAACCTCATAGATTTGAGGTACACAGGAGGGAGTCTCATGTGTGTAGTCTTAATAACTCCTTGTACAGACTCAAAAAATCACCCAGGGCATGGTATTCTAGGATTGGCGAATACTTGTAAAGTATGGGATTTACCAAGAGTGAGGCAGATTCTAACTTGTATTTCAAAGTTGTTGGAGAGGATCCTCTCATATTGGTTCTATACGTTAATCAATTATTTCTCATAGGTGCAGAGGAGCTTATTGTAGGGTGCAAAGTAGATTTAGCTAGTGAGTTTGAGATGAAGGACATTGGCTTGATTCATTATTTCTTGGGGTTAGAGTTATGGAAGATATCATGAGAGATATCTTTTGGAAAATGGAAGTATGTAGTTTATATCTTGAGGAGATTCATGATGTAGGACTATAAGCCGATGGCTACACCTATGGTTACCAATATGAAGAATATTGACACTTTAGATTCAGAGGGATCCTAGGATATACAAACAACAGATAGGGTCCTTGATGTATTTGGTCAATAATAGGATATATGTTTTTTTTGTTGTGAACAACTTGAGTCAATTCATGGTGGAGTTGAGGTAGGTGCATTGGATCATAGAAAAACATGTGCTTAGGTACTTGAGAGGTATAATGGAGTATGGATTGAGATATCTCGGAGGATATGAAGTGGAATTTTAGGGATATACAGACTCAGATTGTGCAGTCAATGTAGTAGAAAAAAAGAGCACCTCGAGGTGTTGCTTCAGCTTGGGATCAATAGTGATTACTTGGTTCAGCAAGAAGAATAATTTTGTAGCACTTATTTCAGAAGGGGAAAAGTATATGGAAGTGAGTATGGCTAGTTGTGAAGCCATTTTCCTTCACAAATTGCTTACATGTTTATTTAATATGGAGTTGGAGCCTACTGTGATATAATGTGATAATAAGAGTTATATCAAACTCTTTGACAATACAATATTCCATGACAAGTCCAAGCATATTGATATAAGATATCACTTCATTTGGGATAGGATCCAGAAGGGAACAATGAAGCTTCAATATATTTCCACATATGAGATGGCTATAGATATTCTGACCAAGACCTTAGAGAAAGGGAAGTTTGTATTCTTCAGAGATAGACTTTGAGTGGTGCAGAATACCTTCCTTGCTAAGAGGGAGTGTTGATGTTAGTGGTAGCATTGGACATGTATTTCTGCACAGGTCTATGTTTCTAAACGTGTGGAAATCGTCCAAATCCTTATACTCTTGAATTTACTTTAATTAAAAGAATTATTAAAGTAAATTGATTTTATTAATTAATTATGTAATTAGTTAATTGATTTATTTAAGAAACATGTTAAAGTAATTAACATGTAATCTTAGCATGCAATCTAAATCTCAAGTGATATTAGAAATAGATTGTAACTCACAATTATAAAAGCAATGCTAGGAGAAGGAGGAAGACACTTGACACTTGATACTTGAGATTCTTGAGAGTAAAGGATTTAATTTCAAGAGAGTTAGATCATGAAGGACTATGATTCAATATCTTGGATAGGTGGAGAAGGACTTTCATCTAGAGATCAGGTCAAGGAGAAGAGAGAACAAAGGAAACACATGTGGTAAGTTTATTCTAGAGAAAGATATTGAATAGGAATATGGTCTTAAGGAGTAAAATCATATCGATGAAGATGTATAGATCTGATAATGTTTCCATATATCTCATGAGGATCACATAGGTTCATGATAAAATTGCAACCATATGGGAGAAAATGGAGGATGCGAAACTTGTGAATGTCACACTAAATGGTATTTCCAAGTCATGGGAACCATTTGTCAAAGGAGTGTGTTCTTGGAAAAATATCCCATATTGGAAGAGACTTTGGGATGATTTCATATAAGAAGAGGCTCAGGAGGATTCTAAGAGAAACAAGCAGGGAGGTAGTGAAAAGAACTTGGATATTGTCA
This sequence comes from Picea engelmannii, assembly GCA_009831015.1. Taxonomy (NCBI): domain Eukaryota; kingdom Viridiplantae; phylum Streptophyta; class Pinopsida; order Pinales; family Pinaceae; genus Picea; species Picea engelmannii. The sequence continues at coordinate 428,085 of ML787903.1, read as the reverse complement.
GTAAGACAAGGAAGGACAAAAGAAAGAGTTCTAGCAAGAAGGGTAACAATGATGGAGGATCATCACATCTAGGGAAGAAGGACTTGAGTAAAATCAAGTATTTCTCATGTCATAAGAATGGACATTATGCATCTCAATGTTTGGAGAAGAAGAAGAAGGGTAATGGAAATATGTAGATAAAAAAATCAACAGAGACACAAATTGATGAGTTTGAAACAAATTTTGAGAAGGTCTACTCATTGGTTTCTTGCCTTTCCACTGACACAACTGTAAGGAATACTTGGTTCTTGGACAATGGTGCATCTCATCATATGATAGAAGCACACGATCTATTTAGAAATCTGAAAGAGAGTGACAAAGATCTTCATGTGCAACTTGGTGATGATGCCAATTATGCAGTGAAGGGAGAGGGAATAATTATGTTCTAGCTTGAGTCAGAAGGTTTGTTGGATGTCGAGGATATGCTTTACATACCAGGTTTGAAGAAGAATTTTCTTTCAGTCTCAACTATGGATGAAATGAGTTTTTCAATTAATTTTCAGAGAGGGTAGGTACTCATACATTCAAAGAAATCTAGCTCAGACAATGTAGTAGTCGTTAGGGTGAGAGAAGGCACTTTATATAGGTTGCAAGGTAAGCCTATTCAGGATTTGGTACATGATAGTGACAACCTATGTGAGTTGTGGCACATGAGGTTGGGGCACCTACATTATGGGGATTTTCCAATTCTGAGAGGGATTGTTACAACTCTTCCTAAGTTTGGGATTGAGCAATAAGGAGTGTGTAGAGGGTGTGCACTTGGAAAGAATGAGAACGATTATTTTCCTAGCAGTGAGTATAGGTACAAAGGGATGATGTCAATAACATCATTATAGGGATCATCATACTATATGATGTTTATTGCTGATTTTTCCAGGAAAACCTAGATCTTCTTTATGAAGGCCAAGGATGAGGTCTTCAGTTGGTTCAGGGAGTTTAGGGCTTAGGTAGAGAACCATAAAGGTAAGAATATCAAGGTCTTGAGGTTGGATAATAGGGGAGCATACACCTCCAATGACTTCAAGTATTTCTGCAAGGAGGCATGGATCAAGAGGGAGCTGACAGTCTCATACAACCCTCAAAAGAATGGGGTTGCAGAGAAAAAGAACTGGTCTATCATTCATTATGTGATGGCTATGATACATGATGAGGTGTTTCCTACATTTCTATGGGTAGAGGCTTGTAACATGACAATGTATGTGCAGAACACGAGTCCTCACAAGATATTGTGGGACAAGACTCTAGAGGAGGAAATCATAGGATTGAAGCCAGAGATAGGAGATTTGAAGATATTTGGTTTTCCAGTCTACAACCATGTTCCTATGGATAAGAGGATGAAGCTAGAGCCTTCAAGACAGAAGGGTATATTTTTGGGGTACAACGAGACCTCAAAGGATTACATGATATTCATTCTAACAAAATAGAATACAATTGTAAGTAGATATGTTAAGTTTGAGGAGAACTTGATATCTAGGAGTACTCTTGATTCATCAACAGTGACAGAGGAAAAGGAGCAGCAGTCTGTGAATGGTGAGAAACAATCAATAGTTCAAACTTCAGGTGGAGATGAGGATTTATCCCCTTCCAGTTCTATCAAGAGACCCAAATGGATATTGCAGAAATTGAAGGATGTTGGTGAGGCTCCTAGGAGTGTGGTTAGAGACTGTAGGCCTCCAAAGAAGTTTTCAAACTATATGGAACTGATGAGTAACATCATTGATGTTGATCCTTCCAATTTCAAGGAAGCAACATATCAGTAGGTATGACGTGATGCCATGGTAGAGGAGTACACCTTTATTACGAGGAATGGTATTTGGGACATAGTGTTGAGACTGGAGGGGAAGGTAGTTGTGAGTTCCAGATGGCTCTACAATATTTAGCATGTTGTAAATGGAAGCATAGAGAAGTTCAAAGTGAGGTTAGTGGTGAGAGGGTTCTCCCAGAAATAGGGTGTGGATGTAGATTTTAACCTTGTACAATATTATACTGCAAACATATTTTCCATAAAATAACATAAAAGATACAATGGAAAATACACACATTACACATATATTTTTCCCCTAGAAACCCAAACTGGGAAAACCAACATATTCTATATTCATTCATTATCATTCATTGTTTACAACACAATATACATATAGGAGCCAATGACATCCAAAACCCTAATCCGATGACCTGGATTAGTCAACAACCCTAATTCCTTAACCAAAAATAGAAAACCATTGGAAAAAAACGATGTGCTGAAAAACCACCCAACAATGAACATAAAAATCAAGGCGACACAAAAAATGAGGCAAAAATGTGACACATTTCCCAAGGCAGACGTGCAAATAATATAACACATACCCAACTAGTTGTGCAAAGAATATAACACATACCCAACAAAGGAATACAAGGAGAGGTTTGCTCCAATCATTGGGTATGCTTATATTTGAGTTGTTATTTCTATTGCTTCAGTTATGAGGTGGAGGATACATCAGATGGATGTGAAAACAACATTCCTCAATGAGATCATTGAGGAGGAAGTATACATAGATAAACCTAATGGAATTGAGATACATGGGAGGGAGCCTCATGCTTGTAGGCTTAAGAAAGCCTTGTACAGACTCAAACAAGCACCCAGGGCATGTTATTCCAATATTGATGAATACTTGGAGAGTATGAGATTTACCAAGAGTGAGGTGGATCCTAAATTGTATTTCATACTTTCTAGAGAGGATCCTCTCATCTTGGTTCTATATGTTGATGATTTATTTCTCATAGGTGCAGAGGACATTAATGTAGGGTGAAAAGAAAATTTAGCTAGTGAGTTCGACATGAAGGACATTGGCTTGATGCATTATTTCTTGGGTTTAGAGGTATGACATGTATCGACAAAGATCTTCGTTTGACAAGGGAAGTATGTAGTTGATATCTTTAGGTGATTTAGGATGGAGGACTGTAAGTCATGGCTATGCATATGGTTACCAATATGAAGAAGATTGACACTTTAGATTCAGATTTGGTGGATCCTAGGATATACAGGAAGTTGATAGGGTCCTTGATGTATTTGGTCAACACCTAGCCATATATTTGTTTTTTTGTGAACACCTTGAGTTAGTTCGTGGTGGAGTCGAGGCAGGTGAATTGGATCACAATGAAACATGTTCTCATCTACTTGAGAGGTACAATGGAGTATGGATTGAGATATCTTGGAGGAGATGGAGTGGATTTGCAGGGATATACTAACTTAGAATGGGAGGATAGTGCAGTAGAAAGAAAGAGGACCTCGGGGTGCTGCTTTAGCTTAGGTTCAACAGTGATTACTTGGTTTAGAAGGAATAAAACTTTTGTAGCACTTAGTTCAAAAGAGACAAATTATATGACAACGAGTGTGGAAGAAGACTTCTAGATTTGTGAAGCCATTTGGCTTCACAAATTGCTTACATGTTTACTTGATTAGGAGTTGGAGCCTATGGTGAGATACTGCGATAATCTCGGTTGTATCAAATTCTCTGAGAATCCAATATTCCATGATAGGTCCAAGCATATTGAGATCATATATCACTTCATTTGGGTGTAGTGAAAGTTCAATATATTTCCACAGATGGGAAAGTTGTAGATATTATGACTAAGCCCTTGGAGAAAATGAAGTTCATATGCTTTAGAGACAGACTTGGAGTGGTGCAGAATACCTTCCTCACTAATAGGGAGTGTTGATGTTAGTGGTAGAATCGTGTTATCAGTTTGTAATTCTCCTTGGCTGTGGGAGAAAAACCCATAGGTAACCTACAAACCAACTTTCAGATTGGAAGTGATCCCTTCCAATCCAGAGAGGGCTCTCTCTTACAACTCAGTCAAGGATTGAATGATTATGTGAAGTGCAGTGGCTAGATACACAAAACACTCACGTCCAATACACACAACATGGTCTTAGGATCTAGTTTACATCTCCAATACAATGCTAATCCTCCTGAGCTTTTCCAACTTGAATGGTATTAGGGTCTAGGGCACACCTGCGCTACTTCCATAGTCTAGGAGTTAGACTGGTTTCTCCTTTTCCACTCCTTATAGAGACTCTGTGAAAAATCACACTATCTCTCCTAAGCTTATACTTGGTCAAACTTCTAAGGGCCTTGGCCCTTTTGTTCTCTCCAAATGATCTCTTGTGCCCTCTTGGAACTCATGCTCATCCTCTTGAGCTTATGGACTTTTCAAATGGTCCTCAATGCACTCCTTACACTAGCTTTACCCTGAGGTTTTCTCAACACTTGACTAAGTGTCGAATAGATGCACGCCTTGTATGGGTCTTTTGTGCACACATGAATTGTTCCTCCTAAGCTTTGAGACTTAAACTCTTTATCTCTGGCACACTCCTTGTGCTCATTGAATGCACTCCTTGCAGAGCCATCAAATTATTTAGTAACTTTGGTATTTTTTTCTTAGAGTGTTCAACAACTCTAATGTGCCTTTTCTTTCACTACTCCTCCCTTCTGAGTTTTTAATCATGTTCTGGTGTGCCCACCTAGCATGCTCTTCTATGAACTCGACATAGAGTTCAAGTGCACTCCTTGCACTGGCTTCACAAAGTTTTCACTAACCCTGGTGTGCACTCCTTGCATGAGCCTGAGAGACCAGAAAACTCAGAAATTCACAAAGATAGAGAAGTCTATCTAAAACTGCAAATGTAACCTGCTTGCACATCTACAACATATATAAATAAACACATAAAACATTCAGAGAATAACCATTCATCACACATAAAAACACAGAAACCTCATATGCAGGAAAACTGCATTTTTATTATATATGAATGTTTTTGTATAAATATTTACAAATGATGGATTGCAACTAAGTCTCATCTCTTCTTCTCTCCTCTTTTGAGCTCTCTCTGATACCGACTAAATAATGAATTTTAAATACAAGATATTTTTACAAGAGGGGCTCATCGAGCCTTCTCTCCATCTACCTACTCACATTGAATTGCATTCAATTGCAAGCAATGGACAACTAGTCTGAACTAGGCCTAAACCTATCTACCTGTTAGCCATTAAAGGTGACTTCACATGCAACCTCTAGAAATACTATGGCTCGGATTTCCCTGAGCCCTCAAACATTTAATTCTATTTAATTGCATAAAAATTTTAAATTTAGGCTCAAAATGAGAGGGTTGGCACCTCTCTTCCCTTGCAACCCATTCCTCCTTGTGCGCTGATGCATTGTCTTTTTGGCGCTTGATGAGGTGGAGCGATGCTCCTGCATCATACTCCCACGCTGACAAAATCATGAGCTCCTGCTCATGGCTCCCCTGCTGGTGAGGTTGAGATCCTCCATGGTCCCATATTTGAATTTGGAGTTATCCATTTGCTCCTCTGTCATGTTGCTACTGCTACAGGCTCTCCCTTGATCAACCTCTATCTATTGTTGGCTGCCTTCTTCTCTATTTCCAGCATCAATTTCCTGATCTCCTAAATATCCCTGTCTAACTGGTCTACTAGCTAGCTTCTCCTTTGTAGTCTGTCTAATTGCAACTCCTCTTCATTAGTTCCCAACTTAACCTATTGGATGCATTGGTAATGCACTATTACCTTTTTCTCCAGGGTTTCCACTCCTTCACACAAATCAACGAGTAGATCAATCTAATATCCATTGAAATTTTCATCTCCTGTGGCCTTAACTTTCCACTCCACCTTAGGTTCACACTCTACATAAATGTTGTTGAGCTTCTGCTCAGTTATCTCCCCTGACATATTTTCTTTTGCCAGTTCCTCTCCTTGTGATGGTACAAGTCCAACTTCATCCAACTACTCCTCATGTTGGAATTCCTCCTTACCCTGCATGACTGTCTCCCTCTGGCAGTATTTCTCTGTCTCTGGATTGTCTAACCAATCCTCCAACATCTTCAACTCTATCTCCCACTGAGTGAGCATCTTGTCTGAATTCTCTTTTTACTCCACCTCCTAGGAAGATGCCAATGTTTGCTCTTGCTCCTCCTTCATGACAGTCTTGGCTTGCTATCTCTCTTTTGCTGCACCTTCAACATGTGCACTAGCCTTTGTTGGGTTGCTTGGGAGGAATATATTAATTCCTCCAATGATCAGAATGCATTTATGATTCTCCTCCTCTGTCAGCATTCCTTGCTGATCTGAACTCTCCTATGAGTTCATGAGACCCTCAAACAGTCTCATCTTGTCCTTCCCGCCCACCTAGAAACTTGAGGTTTCCCTCCTGTCCCCCTGGCAGTCTATGATATCTTTGAATCATCTCATCTCATTTCCCTCCTGGAAATCTGCATTACCACCTCTTCCCACCTGGCAGTTTATGAGATCTTCCACTGATCTCTTTTCATTTCCCTCCTGGAAATCTGAAAGTTCACTTCTACCCTCCTACCAGTCTATGATATCTTCAACTGATCTCTCTTCCTCATCATTGGGGTTCCTTCCAACCTCTGGCTCACATATGTAAGCCATTTCCTCCGTGTCACTAAGGTTTTCGGCATGCCTCAGCCACCTCCTCAATACCTTTCAATTCCTCCTGGTGACCAACTGCTAGACATACCACATTAACTTTCGCTTCAAGGGCCATTCATACCTCCAAATTCCTCTAGCTTCCTGCTGCATCTTCAACGTTAGCCTATCAAGCTCTGCTCTAATCTCCTCAAACTCTTTGTCTCTCTACTCTTTTCTCATCTGTTGGCAATATTTTTTCTGACCCCACTTCTGGCCTTCAAAAGCCATCTTCCTCCTTTGCCTTCAAGAATGCAACTGGTTCTTCTTTTCAGCCATCCTGGCTATTTTCTTTGCCTTCTCTGCAACTGAGAGCACTATTGCCTTTCTCCTACAACCCTCCTGGTTGTCTACTGACTGCTTCCCACCTTGCAACAATATTCACAAAGCATCACACTATGTCTCCTCCTCCTTTGCCTACTATCTATAGACAAAAATAAATCTCTGATACCACTTGATGTAGACCCCACCCCCTCCTAGGGTCCGTGCGACCTCCCAGTCTAAGGATTGTTCAAATCAAGAGCTAAATCGGCTCTTCAGGCCCTACTGAGCCCCCAAAATCCTTTACACAGATCCTTTTACTCCATGTGCAGGTCTAATAATAGACCCTTGACTCTTAATAACCCCTTTCTTCGATTAAAAATAAAATTCGGGCCCTAGCCCCTTTACCTCTGGCAGAAATTGCATATGACCCTGGGTTGTGACCAGGCACCAAGAATTGCGCTCTATTTTGACACTCGGGCTTTGACGATCTCTACCTTTATTTATCCTCAACTCCACCGAATGTACAAAACTTGCGAATTGTCGAAACAAAAGGTAGAAAGATCAACAACCCTCAACAGGCACTGAGATCGACGACTTAGACTATTCACGCAGATTCAACTTCGACGATTTTTGAACTGCGTCCAATACACACAACACTCACAAAGTGTCGATCACCAAAAAAGGAAGATTTGACGATTCTTATTCCACCACCAGATCAACGAATCTATGCCTCTTTCGCACTCTGGGCTTCGATGTTTTTCTCTCGACACTTTTCCACAAACCTCCAAAATTGCCGAAATGACAAATATGCCCAAGTGTTAAATCTACGGTCCTCAAGCTCCTACGGATGGACGAATCAGATCTCTTCTCTTCGAGCTTCGATGATTTTCAATTGCATCCAACATACAAAACCCTTCGTATCTCCCAACACTAAAATGATGAAAGAATTCTCCTTCCTCCACCTATCCCCTTCCTAATTGATGACCAGGATGCCTTTCGAGACTTTGTCCTTCTGGAGACCCCGAGTGCAAACACACACGATATTTTCAATACAAGATATTTTTACCAAAAGAGGGGCTCCTTGAGCCTTCCCTCCATCTACATGCTCACATTGAATTGCATTGAATTGCATTCAATGGACAACTAGTCCGAACTAGGCCTAAGCCTATCTACTTGTCAGCCATTAAAGGTGACTTCACATGTATCCTGTACAACGACAATGGATTTTCCTGAGCCCTCAAACATTTAATTCCATTTAATTACATAAAAAAATTAAATTTAGGCTCAAAATGAGAGGGCTGACACCTCTCTTCCCTTGGAACTCATTCCTCCTTATGCACTGATGTGCTGGCTTGCTGGCGCTTGAGTTATGGTGGAGAAGTCCTGCTATGCTTGTATGGGAGGTTGTATTGACTGAATTATTTACACTGTTAATGGCATTATTTGCAACAAGATTCATAGTAGTAGGCTGACCTACACTTTTTTCACTACTCATTGTTTGTGAACCATTATATTCTTGTGGTTGCGCCAAGATAAAATCTATGAGATCCTTCGTGCTATTGACTACCTATGATATCTGAAGGCACCGAACATATATTTTTGTATACCCCGGATAATTTACCAAGGGCACCTCTAATGTTGTTTCCAATTGACGAGTAGTTACAACACCACCCAACTGAGTTACCTGTGGTATCAACAACTTCAAAGGAATTGGCTCCTCATGAATCCTCATGCAAAATTTCCATGAAAAAATCTTGAGGTCCTAGGAAAAACAATACAGATTTGACCATCACACACAACACAAAGTTGTTGAAATACACTTTCCTGTATTCTTTTCCATACTCTAACACAGTATGGCCTAAAGGCGTAGGATACTCACAAGGAAAGTCTACATACACGAATTCTACCAATGTTCCACTATCAAATATGATTTTGCAAATCCTTGGTAAAACCTCCACTGTAGTTTCAAATCCCTTTGCCAGGTTTTGTACTACAAATCTTACAATGCACACATTGTGAGGGAAAACCCCAATCGTAGCTAAGGCAATCATCATGTTGACCATGTTGTTCTTTTATTGATTTCAGGTGCTTGCAGCCTTGCAGGTATTTATTGAACATTAGCATCAACAACACTTGGAACTTTTCACTCAGCACCCAAGTGCCTTTGACACCTATGTCAACACTTGGGAGTTTGATCTGGCATTCAGATGTCCATATTTGGCATATGGTGATAAGAAAGCCTGTCTCTTCGTGACTTGGCTTTTGGAATTTAGCAGGCAAGTTTGACTATATTTTTGTGCTGCGTTTTTGTTTTTGTGTTGTGAAGAAATAATCCCACATTTAAGCAAATAATGAACATTAACTAATTTATATTCATCGCCCTCTTCAAAACCGTTTTATGCGTAGTGCATGAAATATGAACCCATGGGCTCTCCTTATGCCTTGTTTTTGGTCTTGGGTTCTGATTTGGCATTGGGATTTCATATGAGAGCTCGTGGCTTGAATATTTCTTAATGAAATATAAGAATTGAAGATTTACCTAAACAGACTTTAAACCCTGCATATAAACCATAACAAACATGAGAGATAATTATCCTTTAAAAACCATTTTTTTTTAATTTGAAAAACTTATAACTTTTAATTGGGATTTCATATGAGAGCTCGTGGCTTGAATATTTCTTAATGAAATATAATAATTCCCATCATTTTTACAGAAATAGACTTTAAACCCTGCATATAAACCATAACAAACCCAAGAGCTAATTAGCCTTTAAAAACCTTTTTTTTTAAAATTTGAAAATCTTATAACTTTTGCTCAAGATTTCTTTAATTTTGTCATTGATAACACTGGTGTTAGCAGCTAGCACGTAGGTGCTATGGAATCATAGATCTTGGGAGCACTGTGAAATCCCCCTCACTGCGAAATTTTACAGGGCACTGCAAAAGTGCCATTTCGCTGCGAAAATGCCAAAACATTGCCAAAATGAGCTATTAAGCTTATAAATTAGGCACACAAATTATATGGTGCTAACACATTGGACAAGTAATTCTGCATAGGTCTATGTGTCTAGACGTGTGGAAATCATCCAAAGCCTTCTACTCTTGAATTCACTTTAATTAAATGAATTATTAAAGTAAATTTATTTATTAATTAATTATGTAATTAGTTAATTGAGTTATTTAAGAAACACGCTAAAAGTACTTAGCATGTAATCTTAGTATGCAATCTACATCTCAAGTGAGATTAGAAATAGATTGTAACTCTCGATTATAAAATCAAGGCTAGGATGAGGAAGACAGTTGACACTTGATACTTGAGATTCTTGAGATTCTTAAGAGTAGAGGATTTAATTTTGAGAGAGTTGGTTAAAAAACCATTGTGATTCAAGATCTTGGATAGGTGGAGAAGGACTTTCATCTAGAGATTAGGTCAAGGAGAAGAGAAAAAAAAGGCAACACATAAGGTTTTCAATAAGAGGAAGTCACAAGGAAGTGGTGCATCGTACAAATATTTCCATACAAGTTTTCCATACGTGTACATGGTTCAAAGAGGACACAATCACATACATATGCAGTTCACAAGAAGGCGAATCATGTACATCTCGAAAAGAAAACAATTCTGGTTTGTACAATAGGTCAGACTTTGTCAGGTTTGTTTGCAGTTGTATTTTCTCAGTGGGCTATTATCCCTGTTATGGGAGACCTAATTTTAGAATAATAAAATCATTCTCAGCATTGGTTTTCCCTCGAGGATTTTTCTAGGTTTTTATTCCCAAAACTTTTGGTGTTTATATGTGCTTGATTTTGGTTTCCTTGTTTATTATTCCACTACATGTTTAGTTGATTACTCATCTGTTCTTTAATTAAACAAACAATTTATTTGGAATTAATAGTTGGGTGTTGAGTAGTAGAAATTTCAACAAACCCAAGTTCTATTAATGAATGTAATATGAAAAGACTATAAAACACAAACAATACAAGCTAGCTAGAATTGCGGTACCATATCTGATCTTAGATCTTTCATTGATGACTTACTAAAATAATTACATTAAAGAGTGTAAATGAAATCTTATGTGCAACATCATTAAAGAGGACATAATTATGGAGAAAAGAGGAGAAGAAGAATAAGAACACAAGACATGATAACATAGTTCATCCGAAGAATGGATTACATCTCTCGGTGCAAGATACCAGATATATAAAATATGCAGAAGAGAAATGAAATGCTAGAAATGACAGAATGATAGTAAAATATCCAACATAATATTCACAATACACAGAAATGATATACGAAATAGCAACAGAAATAACACTTTGATTCATATAGCAATGTTCACAGGCCTCTTTGAGGGGGAAACCTCCAGTCGAGTAGCGCTCTGTTACAATAATCTCCAAGCTAGGGTTCTCATACCCTCGCCTCTTATTTATACTAAATATGTCTATTAAGAGAAGCATTTAGAGGAAGATCCTTCTAGAAGCGAAATCTTCTATTAGGTCTTCTTACATCCACCTTATTCTATTTTATTGAAAGGCCTTATTAATATTGACCTTTATTACATCCGAATACATTGATATACCTATGTGCGGGTTAGGACCTTAACATGTCCGCCCCCTTAAAAAAAACCTTGTCCTCAAGGCTTGAGATGTGGAAACTGCTGCAGAATGGTAGATTGTTACCAAGTGGCATCTGCTAGAGTCATGTATTTCCACTGTACTAGCACTTCCTTGATGGTTCTCTGACTCAGGCGACGCTCACGCTGGTCCAAAACTGCTTCTGGATGTAGCCAAATGGAGCCTTCTTCAACTTACTCTGGAAGGTTGGTTTGAATTTGGCACCTGGTTCCAATCACCTTCTTAAAGCATGAAACATGAAAAACAGGATGTAGCTTCGACTGACTGGGCAGAGCTAACTGATATGCGACTTGTCCCACACACTTGAGAACTGTGTAAGGGCCATAGAATTTGGGTGCTAGCTTCTGACAATGCTCGACCTCGAGGGAATTTTTCTTATATGGTTGCAATCTCAGAAACACCTGATCCCCTTCTACAAATTGAAGTTTAGAGCGACCTTGATCTGCTTGCTGCTTCATTCTATTCTGTTCCATGACCAAGTTCTCTTTAAGGGTATGAAGGATGTCCTCTCGAACGGTAAGTGTTTGGTCAACCGCCTGGACCTTCGAGGTACCTGGTAAGTATGAGAGAA
>ML787903.1:394588-409307 GCA_009831015.1 Picea engelmannii | reverse complement strand
GGTGGACTTACCAACTCTACGATTGGTTTATTGGTAACAAAAGTTAATGTTAGGGGGGAGGTCCCGGGGTCAAGCCCGCGAGCCTCCCCCTTTTGGGTTATATTTATAACATATTTTAAATATGATACAACGACCATATTAAACTTGCTGTATTAAGTACAATCCCTGTCAAAGTTGGCATTTCTCGCCACCTATCATATGGGACCTATGCACGGAGATCCCGCCATAAATACTACCCACTGAATAAATGAAAAGTGGTTGCGGTTGGTCGGATATGTCTATCGAGGGTTTTCCCCCACTCGATCCAGTTGCTAGATTCGACGTCGACCTATTAAGGGCCAACCCCTTTTTAAATTTTGTTTTTCGAGATTAAGCCCTCCTTGGGCATTTTCGGGATGCGACGTTGCACCTAATGATTGGGCCACGTGACACTCTACCATTAGAGAATGATCTAACCCAGTCATCCTGCCTGCATGTCATACAGTCAACAGCTTATGTAGGCACTAGCTATCTTGCTATCTAGTGCAGACCTCATGCCCTCAGGCCAAGATCCGCACAGGATCTTCTCTAAACCATGACAAGGGTTAACTGAAGTCCTTGTTTAAGCCCGCAAAGGATTTTGGGTCTTGCGAGTTGGGCACTTCGAATACAATTCCACAGCCCTTGGAAATATCTGAAACATGAAATTGTGAATGGTCTTAAGGTGCAAGCCTCCTCTTCAACCCCTTTTCCAATAGGACCACAACCAGGCCTTACACAAGAACCTTTTGCAACTCGTGACTTCGCGAGTTGGAGCACCAACTTCTCGTTCTCTCCTCTTGCGAATGCCCAAAACACGATATGTCAACGAAGGTTGACTCCACCCCAAGGGACGGGCACACATCACTTGTCACCTCTGTCTACTCCACTTACAGAGTGAGTCCTTGCCACCTATTCACACGAGTCTTCAGCTTTCGCAACTTGAGAGAACAACGAACAACTGTTCCTCTCCCTCTACAAATCCCTGACTCTGAAATTGTGCCTTCGATGAGATCGATGACTGTGTGCCTCCCTCGATCCAATGAACCTCGTTGTATCATGATTTCATTAATCGAAAATCCACAACACTCGACCCAAACCACTGGTCACTCCATTCCCCAAATTTTGATACGTGAATTCACATACGAGATCAATGACCCCTGTTGATCCATATCTGACGGTCACTATCCTTCCTGAGCTTATGGGTGTTGAAATACACTCAGTCTTAATCCTTCCATTGTTCCAAAATATCCAACGACCAATGAAACTTTGGCACTTCCTCCTGAAGCGATTTCATTGTCCAATTCAACTTCTCAAGGACCTCCAGCCAAATGAATTGGCATCCTCCCTCCTGAACTTTAATTCTGTGAGATGATTTTGACCTCTTCCTCCCTTTGAACACTTCAAAGGTTCTATCCCTTATGAGTTTTCGCTTGCGAACTAAAGGCTTCCAAAAGGGTCTCTATGTGCACTCCTTGCGGCAAGTTTTCAAATAACCTCTGGTTATTTGGGTCTTTGACTATGTGCACCTCTTGCAACAACAGTCTCTCAATCTCCCTATTGAGTTGGTAAAATCCCAGACCTTTCTCAGCCTGTGCACACCTTGCATGGCTCTGAGATAACCTTGCACTTTGGCCTGTAAAAAAACAATTTGAATCTCCTCTGAGGGTTCCGAGATGAAACTCATAGCCTGGTTGATGCACTCCTTACGGACCCTCAACTGCACTCTTTGTAGGAGTTCTCAGAAAGAGAAACAATTAAAACTCATTCTCCCCTTATCCAGAATTCAAACATTCAACATATAATTCTAGAGCATACACACATGAATTTCATGGAAATAAGATGCGCACAGAGAATATAAACTAGCATGCAACATACCATTCAACAAATGGTTCCAACAACCATAAAAAACACATAGATTGGAATCAAAGCTTTCTTCTATTAATTCCAATGCTCCTATACATGGTAAATAACAACAACTAGAATAAATAAAATTCTTTTCTCTCCTCTGCAGCTCTACAACTTATGAATTCTGAATTATGTTACATGATACAAGGGTTGAGGGTGTCTATCATCCATTTTTCCTCCTATGCTCCTAAACTGTCTAATATATTAAATTAAAACTACCTACTTTCATTAAACACACATAAATGCCTATTACATCTGGTAGATAGGAACATACGCTCCAAAATCATTTTGGATCTTCAGATATAAATGCAACAGCACTTTCCTCCTGTCCATTGCATTAATGTTTCAGATTTTGAAATTCACAATGTTTTCAAAAAAATGTATTGAATTTCATCTGTGCGTCCAGCTGTCTCCTCGGTTTTAGGCACGCACTTGGGCTTTATACGATGCTCCTGCATCACTACCAGGAGGCCATGTGGCAGCCTCTGGGTGGTGCCATGTGGCGTCACCTAGGGTTGCCACGTGTTAGTCACTGATTGGCCCATGTGGCCACCAAATTTAGCCAAATCAACATGCCACAAGTCAACCTATCGTGCTGCCACATGTCATTCTCAAATCAACATGACATCACCTATGCATAGTTGGTTTCTGAAGTCATCTATACATATGTTGATTTCAGCAGGGTGACTTTGATTGGGATGACCACAAATTTGACCATCCATAACTTCTATGTTCAGACTCCGTTTGAGGTGTTGTTTGCACCGTTGGAAATATTGCGATGAGCACTTCGACTTGGCACTTTTTTTTCTGAGATTTGAGGACTTTGAATTTTTTCCCTTGTAGATCCTCCTACATCATTCCTCCCCACTAAGAAGCTTTTGAGCCTCCAAAAGCCTCATCAGTCACTAGGTTGGTGAGGGAATTGCTCCCTCACTTTCTCTTTCTTGATCCACCATGATTTACTTGGATGTGTTCCCTTCAGGCCCACTAGAATATAATCCTTGTGTGCAGTCCTTGTCCTTTTGTCCAGGATGATATCTTCTGTTAACTCGTCCAAGTATTCAGGAGAAAACACATCCAATGACAATACTGAAACACTCTCCTACTGATCCATGATCATTGGAGGGTCATAAAGTTTCATGTTTACAACTGAGTATATTTGCATATTCGGTGGTTGTAACACCTTGTTTCCCCAAGTCTATAAATATAGCTATATGGGTTGAGGAACTATGGAAAACTTAAAAGAGTGAATGTTTGATTTGATGGACCTTGGGTAGAAGGTCGATGAATTTAAACATTGATTATTTTAATAGAAAATGGTTATGTGTTGCATGACTGCTGAAAGAGGGGATGTGCTAAGAGAGAGGCCATGAAATGTTGTGAAAGGTGATGGAGGGGACCAGGAATGGTTGCATTAACCTCCACCGAACCAGTACCATACTGGAATTAATTTTCTCAGATCAGAACAACCTTCTAACTAGGAATGAATTCCCGTCGGGTTGGTAGGTGGGAAGGCCTCCTCAAGATTTAATGAAGGATGGGGCAGACTGCCCATCAGTAAGGCTTTTGGACCTGACCATAGACGGGGGAATTCGAGCCACACACAGTCTTGCTGAGAGAGGTAAGAAAGGAAGTGTGGTGGATAGAGGGAGATCTGCAGAGAAAAATTCAAAGACAAGAGAGGAAACTCTCGGGTCCGAGGAAGGACTGAAAGAGGAAACAATGAGTTCTAATCACAAAAAATAGATATTGAACCAGGAGAATGAGAGTAACCTTCGTCCTTATCTATTTCTGTATTGGGAGAAGGAGAGTAACCTTCGTCCCTACCTTCCGTTAAGCTGAAAGTAAGAGATTGAATCTTGAAGTAGCATGGCTTAAGCTCGGGGGTGCCCACTGATAAATCCATTAGGAGTGACTGAGCCTATGGTTGGGTGGAAACGAGCACCCCTTTTAGTAGTCACATCACACTCTATGGTTCTGATAAGTGTTTTCTCACCTTATGTTTTGAATTGTAAATAATGGATGCATGTGAGTATTTACATGTCTATAAAGGTTTCTTTCTCTGTATTAAATGATTAAGTTATGAGTATGCGTTCGTCTCCTTGAGTACCTATAATTCTGCTTGAATTTCCATACACCCCAGTTTAATCACTCGAAGGCACTTACCCCAGGAAATTACATTGTCGTTCTAGAGTCGGAGCAAGCCTCTAGGCATATTTACCGATTTGGTAACCTCACAAGTTACCTTGCCTTGATTTAAAGCTTAAATCTTGGCGAGTTGGGAAGGTGTTCCCTTCAGACTAGTAGTAAAGGAGACTCTGAACTTATGCTTATTTCCTTAACCAAAGACCTGACTAAGAGCAGGTATCATAGCCCCAGAGTTTTATGAAGATCCACGTGACCTGGGTCTATGAACTTTGGAGCTCGAGGCTCCGAGATGTTAAGTTGTACGAAGGTCAAGTTAAACCCTGCAATTGATATGCATCGTCAATCTATGAACGGATATTGAGGGTGGGTAATCACTGTGGAGCATGAAGGTGAAATAGCAAATGCACTAGTTCACGGCCTGCAATTCACCCTTGCCATTGATCTCGATGGGCTGGAGGATCAACCATCCCGGTTAGACTAGAATCGAGCGAGCACTTTCTAGATTGCGGAAATCAAACTCCCTGGTAAATAACCCGCATGATGGGACCTCGCAATTCCTGTGAACCATCAATTGTCGTGACCTTCGGTCTACGTTTTAAGCGATCCCTGAAATGCAAGGAGTGTGTGGGACGACGAAAACCTTCAAAGAGATAGTGCTTTTAGGAGCGCAGATGAAATCCAGGAGATAGGCCCGTAGGAGGAGCAAAGGTCAAATCCTTTGAGCACTTAGAAAACCTTCTAAGTTGGAGTAAGTCAGAAGCCTAGGAGGAGGAGTGGCAATGGTCATTGGATCATATCGCAGAGGCTCAACAACTGTATGATCTAAATAAGGTGCACGAACCTTAGTACCTCACACATGCAGGAGAAGAGGACTTACCAAAGTTCTGAAGTCTCGAAGTAGTTTCAGACCATCCATCGTCAAAAGGGACATGTGGCAATGGACCGTGGACTCCGGAGAAATCTTTTCGAGGGTTTTCGATTAAAAATTGAAATTCCCGAACCCTGAAGACTTGAAGTGAATTTGGATCACCCGATCCAGAGGGACACATGGTGACAGATCGTGGACTCCGAAGGAATCTGTTCGAGAGGAGGCATGTTTAAGACTTGAAGTTTCCAAAGCCCGAAGATCCGAAAACATGAAGTAGAATCTTAGTCGTCCGATCACAGGAACAGATCTGATCCATCAGATTATTCAGGGTAACTTCAAGCGTCAGATCACTAGAGTGGATTTTAACAATTAGATATCATGAGTCTGGGAGGAGGCAGGTTCGAAACTTGATATTCCCAAAGCGTGGAATTGTCGGAGTGAGTCTGGGCCATTGGATCCAAGAGAACACATGTCGACAAGTTGAAAGATCCAGAGGAAGGCGAAGGTTGAAGTGTTGAAACACCCGAAGCTCGAAGAGATGAAGTGTCGTGAGTTGTCGATTGGCATGGGGACACTGGTCAATAGACCGAGAGATCTAGGAAGATTGTAGTGGGGTTTTAGTTTGAGAACTGAGATTTATGAACCCCAAAGGCCCGAAGACCTGAAGTGAACCTGGACCAACAGATCTAAGGGAGACGTGGCGTGAATCCATGAACTTTGGGTAAAGTCCCAAAGTGACTCATAGCCATTGGGTTTGGAGGACACATGGTGCAAATCTGTGACATCCAGGTGAAGAACCGAAGTAATCCTTGATTATCAGATCATGAGGACATGCATCAGAGGATTGTAGCCTTCAGATAAAAGTCATTGGGGAAAAAGGTTTGATATTTGAGATATTAGAAGTCTGAAACTCGAAGGAGATCTCGACCATCGATCGAGAAGAGGGTTGGAGGACCCTTGATTTGGTTTAAATGGTCAAACACCCGAAGTGGGAGAAAGACCGTTGATCGAGTAGGACAGGTGTCTACAGATCGTCAACTCCAAAAGTTTGAAGTACAAAAGAAGAAGGGTTTAAGATTTCAAAACCCCGAAGTACAAAATTGCAAATAGATCACAGTCATTGATCTAGGAGGGATAGATTTGGTCTGTAGATTTGAGAGGTGTAGATTTGAACTATCGATTCAGAAAATATCGTCAAGATCATAAGATCTATGATCCCATAGCTTTGCAGGGATAGAAGTTGTGCGAAGTTTAAAATATCGAGGGCGGGGCGCAATTCAAACCGTGGTTTCTCTAGGAGGACATGTCTAGAATTGAGGAGGATTGTGAGCCCAAAAGTAGTTTGACTCAAAACCTCTTGTGGTTGCACCCAAAATCGCATGGTCATCACCAAGGTCACATCCAAGGAGAGGCCAAGAGAAAAGGGGCTAATTCTAACTCCGAGACTTCGTTGAAGCGTGAAGGAGAAGGTCGCAAGTATCATAAGACCTACAACAGAGGCTGAAAGGGCCTATGTTTGATAAAGAGGTGAGACTATCAAGGTCTCAAAGTCTCATTTGACTTAGAGAATTAGAGAATCTTTATTGGAGGGTCGGTATGAGTCTCAGACTTTAAAAATTAGAACCCATAGAGAGAGAGAATTGTTCCTGGAAGGAGGACGAAATTTTGTTATTTTTAGCCTCACCATGGGTGTGTTACAAATTGGTATTAGAGCATGGTTACAACACTTGGTTTGCTTGGGCTCACGAACGAGTCGCTTAAAAAATCTATTTGGAGTACTTGTAAAAGAATGACACTCTACCTTACCTCTTTCTTAAAAATTCTGATTAAAAATGTTATTAAAGAAAAGAATGGAACTTTCTACTGAGTGTATGCATTTAAGAAACTGAACCATGTATTTTTCATGACCTAATAAACCGTTAGCTAACAATAAATGTTTTTGTCAACACTCGAACAATCAGTAAATCATGAGAAAACTCCAAGACTAAAGGATGGTGACGTTTCATGAAGTGGGGGATGGCTCCCACAATAGAGACGAAGAATTTGACGAAAGGAGGGTGGTGGAAACCCCTCCAGATCTGGCTGAAACTATAAGGAGCCTTAGGGTCAAATTATAGAGTTGCAAGGTTGAAAACGAGAGATTGATAAAGGACAAAGAAAAACAGACCGAAACTAACACAGTCTTGTTGCAAATATTATCTAACATATAGAGGAAACTACAACATGAACCCACAACCATTCATGTGTACCGATGACATAAGAAGAGAAGTCAAAGTCCACCTGATATCCAAAAACATGACTCCATAAGTGACCACACTGGGAAAAGTACTTCGAAGAAGGCCCAGCCTGGAGGCAGGGGACACTCATCGGTGGAGTCCTCTGGAAAGGAAGTTGGTAACTCCGAACGATATTCTAGTAGCAAAGCCAACTCACATTCTTGAAGGAAAGGAAAGAAGTGAAAGCATTCCAAAAATCATGATCATGAAGAATTCAAGAAATACAAACCACCCTCTTTCGATCGAGAGATTAATAAGGGAGAAGAGGTTGAAGCTTGGATACCTGGTTTAAAGAAATACTTCAGAGTCCATGACTACTCTGAAAAATTGAAGGGTCAAATAGCCATCTTCAACCTGAATGGGAAGGCTTCCATTTGGTGCGAAGACCTTAGGAATGTGAAAGGAGTCCATGAGAAGGACTTTTCATGGAAACAGTTCAAGAAATCATTTAGGAAGAAATATCTATCAGAGAAATACATGGATAGGAAGACTAAGGAGTTCTATGAACTCAGGCTGGGGAAACTCACCATAGACAAATTTGTCAATAAATTCCTTGAACTAATGAGGTATGTACCCTACATAAAAGATGAAAAAATAAAAGTGCAGTGGTTCATTAGTGGATTACCTCAGACCTACTAGGATAGGATTGAGTTCGACGATCCAAATACTTTAGAAGAAACTATCCTGAAGGCAAGGTATTGTTATGAACAGTTTTGGACTAAGACAAGACCTTGCGAGGACTAGAAGACTAGAAGTAGTTCGAGATTCCAGAAGAAAGGATTTAAATCCTCAAGATTCAAGAAATACAGACAACAAAACAGTAAGAGTCTCTACAATATCCAAGAATCTACCACCGTTAATGATGTGGCTAGGAGTATGGTGTGAATCTATGCAGCCTTGGACAATAATCAAGCCGACCACCAAGCTCCAGTAGTGGAGCTGGAAGGTATTCTCTCCAACCATCTAGTTTCTATTTTAATTGACCCAGGTTCTAATTTGAGTTATGTGGCCCCTCAGATTCTTGATAAGTGTAAACTGCAACCAATTAGACATGTTAAACCATGGTTGGTGCAATTAGCCTATGGGACCAAAAGCAAAGTGGCAGAGGTCATACCATCCTGTCAATTCATCATGGGTGGATTGCCCACCCAAGCGACCCTTAACGTACTTCCCCTGGGATATTATGACTTGTTGATTGGTATAGATTGGTTGGATACTTACAAAACTAAATTGGACTATTATCATAAAAATTTAGAATGTGTAAATGAAGAAGAAAGAAAGACGACCCTCCAAGGGATTCAGAAGCCTGTCTTAGTGAGGAAAATATCAACGCTTCAAATGAAAAAGTATTGTAGAAAGGGGTGTTACTTATATGCCATACAGGTATTAGAATCTGTTGAGGATGACAAACCAAACCTAGAGGACTACCCCATATTAAGAGAATACAAGGACGTATTCTCAAAAGAAGCACCAAGTCTACATCCAAGAAGGGATATTGACTTCTCGATAGAGCTTACACTGGGAGCGGTACCAACATCTAGAATGTCATAGAGAATGAGCACGCTATAGTTGGTTGAGCTCAAGCTACAACTAAAGGAGATCATGGAAAAATGATACATTCGACCCAATGTATCTTCGTGGGGAGCACCCATCCTATTTGTGAAAAAGAAAGATGGCGCACTCCAACTGTGTATAGATTACAAACAACTCAATAAGGAAACCATAAAGAACAAGTACCCCTTACCAAGAATCGATGACATGTTCGACCAATTGGGAGGTGCATCCATCTTCTCGAAGATCGACCTAAGGTCTGGCTACCATCAAGTTCGGATTAAGGATGAAGACATCCACAAGATAGCCTTCAGGATGAGGTATGGTCACTATGAATTCTTGGTGGTGCTTTTTGGGTTAACCAATGTCCCCGCCACTTTTTTGTGCTTGATGAATAATGTACTCAACAAAATTTTTGGACAAATTTGTATTGGTTTTCATTGATGATATCCTAATCTACTCCAAGAATAGGGAGGATCACGAAGAACATATTATACTCGTACTTCAAGTACTTAGAGATTATAAATTCTACACTAAGTTCAACAAGTGCGACTTCTTTCAGAAGTAAGTCCATTACCTAAGCCATGTCATTTCTAAGGAAGGAGTGGCAGTAGACCCTGAAAAGATTAGATCTATTATGGAATGGCCTACCCCGAAGGATGTATCCAATGTTAGATCCTTCATGGGCTTAGTAGGATACTATAGAAGGTTCATAAAAGGCTTTTCCAAGATTGGTTGTCCAATCACTGCTCTTTAGAAAAAGGGGATTAAATTCATTTGGACATCAAAATGTGAAGAAATATTTCAGGAACTGGAATACCTACTGACCCATGCACCCATGCTAAATATTGTAGACCCAGATAATGATTTCCTTGTGTGTACAGATGCCTGCAAGGAAGGGTTCGACGAAGTCCTTATGCAAGAGGGACATGTAATCTTCTACACGTCCAGGAAATTAAATGAGCATGAGATCAATTATGTGATCCATGACCTAGAATTGGCTGCCATAGTACATGCTTTAAAAATGTGGAGGCACTACCTCCTGGGTAGAATATTTGTGCTTATGATAGATCATTGTGGATTGAGACACCTATTTGATCAACCAAAACTCAATGCCAAGAAATCTAGCTGGATGACCCTCCTAAGTGAATTTGATTTTGAAATCAAACACATAAAAGGAAAGGAAAATAGGGTGGTTGATGCCCTCAGCAGGAATATAAAAACAATTCATCTAGCAATAGTAAGCACCTATGAAATGGACGCCAGGGAAAGAGTAAGAAATGCACAAGACAGATGCATTCTTCAAGACCGTGACCTCATACCTAAGACAAGAGCCTACAAGGATGAAGTATGAAGGCTACCAGATGCTTGAGGGAGGGTTATTGACTTACAAAAATAGATTGTATATTCCAAATTTTGACGACTTGAAGAGGTTCATAATTGATGAACTACATAATAGACCATATACTAGTCACCCAGGATATTAGAAGATGATCAGGACCACTAGGAAATAATTCTATTAGCCTGGGTTGAAGAAAGACATAGCTAACTATCTAGATAAGTGCCTAGAATGCCAACAAGTTAAGGCAGAGCACCAACATCCAACATGATTATTACAACCCCTACCGATCCCAGAATGGAAATGTGAAACCATCTCCATGGATTTCATCACCGGATTACCGAAGTCGACCAAGAAAAATGATGCCATCATGGTCATGGTGGAAAAACTGAGTAAATCTGCTCATTTAATTCCTGTCAAATTGATTTGCAAGGCCATAGATATTGCCAACATCTTCATGAAGGAGATATTTAGACTGGATGGGATGCTCAAGGAAATTGTATTTGACCAAGATACCAAGTTTACTTCGAACTTTTGGAAATCCCTAATGGCTGGTTTTGAGACTAAATTGTTGTTCATCACAGCCTACCACCCTCAAACTGATGGAAAAACAGAAAGAGTTAACCAAATAGTAGAAGACATGCTAAGGATGCATGTAATGCATCAGACTAAGAAGTGGGAATACTACCTACCATTGGTAGAGTTTTTCTACAACAACAATTATCAAGAATCCTTGAAGATGAGCCCTTTTGAAGTCCTCTATGGTAGACAGTGCAAGATTACAATTAGTTGGAGTAATCCAGTGGACAAAATAACAATCGGACCCAACATGCTGAAAGAAATGGAGCATCAAGTGGTTCAGATAAGACATTATCTAAAGATTGCTCAGGATCGATAGAAAAGTTACGTCGATAGAAATAGAACTCCCAGAGAGTTCAAGACCAGAGACCATGTCTATCTCAGAGTTAGACCGAGGAAGAGTTTCCAGAGAATGGGAGCCTATGCCAAGTTGGCACCTCGGTATTGTGTACCCTTTGAAGTCTTATATAGAGTGGGGCTTGTAGCCTATAGGATAGCATTCCCTCCCACAGTAAAGGCACATAATGTTTTTCATGTTTCATTACTGAAGAAATATGTACATGATGTTAATCATATAATTAACTGGTATGTGATCCAGGTGGAGTCAGAGGGAGAATTCCTGCTAGAACCCTAATGCATATTAAACAAGAAGGAAACCTCACTCATGAACTGAACCATTGCACAGGTCAAGGTGCAATGGAAACACTTTGGCCCAAATGAGGCTACATGGGAAATGGAGGATGCCATGAGACATGCTTATCCGATTTTGTTTACTTCTGTACATACATATCATGTTGATAGATAGAACATCGAGGATGATGATTCCTTTAAGGGGGAGGGAATTGTAACACCTTGTTTCCCCCAGTCTGTAAATATAACTATATGGGCCTAGGAACTATGAAAAACTTAAAAGTGTGAATGTTTGATTTGATGGACCTTGGGTAGAAGGTCGATGAATGTAAATACTGATTATTTTAATAGAAAATGGTTATGTGTTTCATGACTCCTGAAAGAGGGGATGTGCTAAGAGAGAGGCCATGAAATGATGTGAAGGGTGATGGAGGGGACCAGGAATGGTTGCGTTAGCCTCCATCGAACCAGTACCATGATGGAATTAATTTGCTCAGATCAAAACAACCCTCTGACCAAGAATGAATTCCCATTAGGATGGTAGGTGGGAAGGCCTTCTGAAGAGTTAATGAGGGATGGGGAAGACTGCTCATCAGTAAGGCTTCCAGACTTGACCATGGAAAGGGGAATTTGAGCCACACACAATCTTGCTGAGAGAGGAAAGAAAGGAAGTGTGGTAGATAGGGGGAGACCTATAGAGAAAAATGCAGAGATGAGAGAGGAAAATATCGGGTTCGAGGAAGGACTGAAAGATGAAACAGTGAGTTTTGATCACAAAAAATAGAGATTGAACCAGGAGAAGGAGAGTAACCTTCATCCTTATCTATTTCTATATTGGGATAAGGAGAGTAAACTTCATCCCTACCTTCTGTTGAGCTGGAAGTAAGAGATTGAATCTCGAAGTAGCATGGCTTAAGATCAGGGGTGGCTAGTGATAAATCCATTAGGAATGATTGAGCCTATGGTTGGGTGGAAACGAGCACCCCTTTCAGCAGTCGCATCACACTCTATGGTTCTGATAAGTGTTTTCTCACCTTATGTTTTGAATTGTAAATAATGGATGCATGCAATTATTTACATGTCTATAAAGGTTTCTTTCTCTATATTAAATTATTAAGTTATGAGTATGTGTTTGTCTCCTTGAGAACCTACAATTATGATTGAATTTACATACGCCCTAGTTTAATCACTCGAAGGCGCTTACCCCAGAAAATTACATCATTGTTCTAGAGTCGGAGCAAGCCTCTGGGCATATTTACCGATTTAGTAACCTCACAAGTTACCTTGCCTTGACTCATAGCTTAAAGATATGTGAGTCGGGAAGGTGTTCCCTTTAGACCAATAGTCTAGGAGAGTCTGAAATCACGCTTATTTCCTTAACCAAAGACCCAAATAAGAGCAGGGATCATATCCCCAGAGTTTTATGAAGATCCACGTGACCTGGGTCTAGGAACTTTGGATCTCGAGGCTCCGAGATGTCAAGTTGTATGAAGGTCAAGTGAAACCCCACAATTGATATGCATCATCGATATATGAATGGAGATCGAGGCTGGGGCATCATTGCGGAGTGCAAAGGTGAAATAATGGATGTGCTAGTTCATGGCCCACAATTCACCCTTGCCGTTGATCTCAACAAGTTGGAGGATCAATGATCCTGGTTAGACTAGAATCGAGCGAGAACTTTCCAGATTGCAGAGGTCGAACTCCCTGGTAAAGAACCCGCATGTTGGGACCCCACAATTTGTCTGAACCGTCAATCGTCGTGACCTTCGATCTGAGTTTGAGGTGATCCTTGAAATGCAAGGAGCGTGTGGGACGATGAAAACCTTCAAAGAGATAAATCTTAGAAGAGATAGTGCTTTAAGGAGCACAGACGAAATCCAGGAGACGAGCCCGTAGGAGGAGCAAAGGTCAAATGCTTTGAGCACTTAGAAAACCTTATAAGTCAGAGTAATTTAGAAGCCTAGGAGAAGGAGTGACAATGGTCATTGGATCACATCGCAGAGGCTTGACAACCATATGATCTAAACAAGGTGCATGAACCTTAGTACCTTGCACATGTAAGAGAAGAGAACTTACCAAAGTTTCTTGTCTCGAAGTAGTTTGGGACCATCCATCTTCAAGAAGGACACGTTGCGATGGACCGTGGACTTTGAAGAAATATATTCAAGGGTTTTCAATTAAAAGTTGAAATTCTCGAACACTGAAGACCTGAAGTGAATCTGAACTGCCCGATCTAGAGAGACACACGGCGAAAGATCGTGGACTCTGGAGGAATCTATTCGAGAGGAGGTAGGTTTGAGACTTGAAGTTTTTGAAGCCTGAAGAGACGGAAACCCGAAGTAGAATCTCGATCATCTGATCATAGGAACATATCTGAGACGCTAGATTGTTTAGGGTAACTTCAAGCATTAGATCACCAGAGTGGATATGAATCATCATATATCGTTATTCCGACAGGAAGAAATTTTGAAACTTGAGATTCCCGAAGCATGAAAATCCAAAGGGACGGAGCAAATCTAGACCATTGGATCCAGGAGGACACGTGCCGATAGGTCAGAAGATCTAGAGGAAGGTGAAGGTCTGTAACACACCCACTACAGGAGCTAAGATTTTTCGCCTTTTTCTTTCTTCTTCGTTGTCGAGGGATAGAGTTCTCGAATTCTTACGAGGTTCTGGCATAGGCTAGGTCTTCCAATCGGGACCTTCACCCAACCAATTCACGGGTTCTTTTGTTGAAAATTCGTCGTGTACAATTCACGCACCAAGTGTAGGATTTGCTTCTACGTGGCCATCAGTTGTGATCCCAGGCTAAGTCAAGAGGTGCCTTTCGCATTTTGGGACTTCAGTCACTGGGAGTTTGAAATGCATGGAAGCCGAATCCTTTGACACCCCGAAACCCGAAATCCTAGTCAAATGAAGACTTATCCAGGATTTCATCTATCGGGACTTCGCGTACTGGGATTTCACGATGTATGGAGACAAGGGTTCATACCTTTCTGTTTCCCGGGTGGCGCAACACCGAAGCCCATATATCTGCTAGGCTCATTTTGGGGTTTCGCGAGTTGGGAGTTCACGATATGCGAAGACAAGGGTTTTACCCTTTGGTATCCCGGGTGATGAAACGTTGAAATACCAAACTCTAGCCACGCTATACCATTTTGGGGTCTCTCACATTGGGGATTTCGTGATATGCGAGGATGA
Organism: Picea engelmannii; assembly: GCA_009831015.1. Lineage (NCBI taxonomy): Eukaryota > Viridiplantae > Streptophyta > Pinopsida > Pinales > Pinaceae > Picea > Picea engelmannii. The sequence goes on along the minus strand of ML787903.1, from coordinate 394,786 downwards.
GGGGCCTCGCATCTAGGATATTCGGGAGCCGAAACTCCGAAGCTCATATATACATTCAACTCACTTCGAGGTTTTGCAATGTGCAATGACAAGAGGTCTCGTAACTAAGTTTCTCGGGAGCCGAAGCTCCGAAGCTCATGTATATACTCTACGCTCGTTTCAGGGTTTCGCAAGTCGGGATTTCACGATGTGTGATGG
>ML787903.1:381529-393826 GCA_009831015.1 Picea engelmannii | reverse complement strand
GGACTGGCAAGTACAAGGGAACTTACCCTTAGGTGTCCCAGGTACTGAAACGGTGAAACATCACAACTCATCCATGCTAGTTCATTTTGGGGTTTCGCTAATCAATATTTCAGGACTGGCGAGTACAAGGGAACTTACACTTAGGTGTCCCGGGTATCGAAACGCCGAAACATCACAACTCATCCATGCTAGTTCATTTTGGGGTTTCACTAATCAGGATTTTGGGATTGGTGAGTACAAGGGGACTTGCCTTTAGGTGTCCTGGATGCCAAAACACCGAAACATCAGATTCTAATCATGCTATACTCATTTTGGGGTTTCGCAAGTTGGGATTTCGCATTTGGCGAATACAAGAAAACTGACCCTTGGGTTTCCTAGTTGCCAAAACACCGAAATACCGAGCTCTAAGAGACCCACTCTCTCTCATGCAAGGTTTTCAAACTTAGGCCTTAAAGTCCTTCATTGGGTTCTTGGGTAGATTTTCACCAGGTTTTATGACCAGATTAAGAGGTCTTCTTAAATCCCTGAGCTGTTAACATCTGTGATAGATAATAAGCAAATTCAGGATTTTACCAAGGCGATAGTCCTTTCAGGGAACTTACCTCTGCTCTAGAATGTAAGGGACTGATCCTGAAAGGGTGTCCCTGTGGGGAATCTATCCAGGGCAGAATGAGAGGTAATTAAGGGAAACAAATCTCCTGAGAGCAGACTTGAAAGATGACTTCGCTCTAATACATACATACATACATACATACATACATACATACATACATACATATATATATATATATATATATAAACCGAATGTGGTCATTCCAACATAAGCATGCAACCACCATTTCCGATCAAAACACCATGCAGACATTTGTACACAGAGACCATTCATAAGTGTTCAAACCATGAGCATATATTCCAATATATTCAATGCAAGACATAAGATATAAACACTTATCAGAAAACACCAGGTGATGCAATTGCTGAGAGGGGTGCTCATTTCCACCCAACCGTAGGCTCAGTGATTCCCAATGGATTTACCACTAACCACCCCCGAGTTAGACCACGATGCTTTGAGACTCAGTCTCTTACTTCCCACTCATCGGAAGTCCAGGATGAAGGTTACTCTCCTTCTCCTCTGCTCCTCACTCTTTGTATTTCCTGGATTTCCTCTAGTTCTCCTCCTCGCGATTCCTGTCACATGTGTGTGTCCCCCCTCTGTGTGCTTCACTCTCCCCCTCCTTCCACACTTCTTTCCTCCTACGAGGTTGCGTGTGGCACGAAATTCCCTGTCTGATGGTTAGGTCTGAGAGCTTCTACAGATGGGTGGTTCGCCCCATCCCCTCATTTTCTCTTGAGGAGCCTCCCCACCTACCATCCGACAGGGTAATTCATTTTGGGGTTTGAGAGTGAGCTTTGATTTTCCTAAGCACGTACAAACCAGTATGGTTTGGTTCAGTGGAAGTTAACGCAGCCACTCCTGGCCCCTTCCACCATATCTCATCGACCATCATGGTCTCTTTTCATCACATCCCCCTCTCAGCTGTCATGCAACATATATTCATAAATCATTTACATTCCTCGGACCTTTTATACTAAGGTCTGTTAATTCAAACATTCACAATCTTTGAGTTTGCCATAGTTCTTGGCTAGTATAGTTATTTTTACAGATTGGGGGAAACAGGGTGTTACAATTCCCTTCCCCTTAAAGGAACATCATCCTCGATGTTCGATCTATCAGTTAGAACATGTAAGTATAGAAGTAAACAAAATCAGATATGCTTGTTTCATGGCATCTTCCATTTCCCAGGTAGCCTCATTTGGGCCAAAATGTTTCCATTGCACCTTGACCTGTGCAATGGTTCGGTTCCTGAGCAGGGTTTCCTTTCTGTCCAGTATGCATTGACGTTTTGGTAGGAATTCTCCCTCCGGTTCCACCTGGATCACAAACCAATTAATTATATGATTAGAATCATGTACATATTTCTTCAATAATGAAACATGGAAAACATTATGTTCTTTTATTGTGGGAGGAAGTGCTAGCCTATAGGCTACAGGTCCCACTCTATCTAGAACTTCAAAGGGTCCACAATACCAAGGTGCCAACTTGGAACAGGCTCCCATCCTCAAGGAACTCTTCCTGGGCCTAACTCTGAGGTATACGTGGTCTCCCTCTTTGAACTCTCTTGGAGTTCTCTTTTGGTTGACGTAACTTTTTTGTCGGTTCTGAGCGACCTTTAGATTTTGTTTTATCTGAATCACTTGTTGTTCCATTTCTTTCAACATGTCGGGTCCAATAGTAACTCTATTTACGGGATTACTCCAAATAACTAGAGTATTGCACGGCCTACCATAGAGGACTTTGAAAGGGCTCGCCTTCAGGGATTGTTGGTAGCCGTTGTTGTAGGCGAATTCCGCCAGTGGTAGGAAATCTTCCCACTTTTTGGGTTGATGCATTACATGCATCCTAAGAATGTCTTCTAATATTTGATTCACCCTTTCTGTCTGTCCATCAGTTTGAGGGTGATAGGCTATGCTAAATAGTAACTTGGTCTCCAAACTAGCCATCAGTGATTTCCAAAAGTTGGAAGTAAATTTCATGTCTCTGTTAGACACGATCTCTCTCGGCATACCATGCATTCTGAATATCTCCTTCATGAATACGTTGACGATGTCTATTTCCTTACAAGTCAAATTGATGGGGATAAAATGAGAGTACTTTCTCAATTTATCCACCACTACCATGATGCATTCTGTTTGGTTGAGGCTGGTAATCCGGTGATGAAATCGATGGACATGGTTTCCCATTTCCATTCTAGGATTGGTAGAGGTTGTAATAATCCTGTTGGGTGTCGGTGTTCTGCTTTTACCTGTTGGCATTCTATGCATTTGGCTAAGTACTCAGCTATGTCTTTCTTCAATCTAGGCCAATAGAATTGTTTCCTAGTGGTCGTAATCATCTTCTGGTATCTTGGATGACCAGTGTAGGGTCTTTTGTGTAGTTCATCCATTATGAACCTCTTCAAGTCATCACAATTTGGAATATACAATCTATTTCTGTAAGTGAGAAGACCTCCTTCCATCCTATGGTAGCCTCCATACTTTATCCCTGTGGGGTCTTGCTACAGGTATGAGGTCATGGTCTGGAAGAATGTGTTTGTCTCTTGTGCATTTCTGACTCTTTTCTTGACATCCGTCTCACAGGTGCTTACCACTGCCAGGTGAATTGTTTTCATGCTTCTACTAAGGGAATCAACCACCCTATTTTCCTTTCCCTTAATATGTTTGATTTCAAAATAGAACTCGTTGAGGAGGTCCATACACCTAGCTTGTCTGGCATTGAGCTTTGGTTGGTCAAACAGATATCGCAATCCACAATGGTCTGTCATAAGTACAAATTTTCTCCCCAGGAGGTAATGCCTCCACATTTTCAAGGCATGCACTATGGCAGCCAGCTCTAAATCATGGGTCACATAGTTGACTTCGTGCTCATTCAATTTTCGAGATTCATAGAAGACCACACTTCCTCCTTGCATAAGGACTCCTCTGAGCCCTTCCTTACATGCATTTGTGCACACGAGGAAGACAGCTTCAGAATCAACGATCTTCAGCACGGGTGCGTCGGTTAGTAGATGTTTCATGGTCTGAAATATTTCTTCACATTTTTGTGTCCACGTGAATTTTGTCCCCTTCTTCTGGAGGGCAATGATTGGACTCCCAATCTTGGAGAATCCTTTTATAAATCTCCTATAGTATCCTGCCAAGTCCATAAAAGATCTGATATCTGAAACGTCCTTCAGGGTAGGCCATTCCATGATAGACCTGATCTTATCAGGGTCTACTGCTACCCCTTCTTTAGATAGGACATGGCCCAAGTAATGTATTTGCTTTTGGAAAAAGTCACACTTGCTAAATTTGGAAAAGAGTTGATGTTCTCTTAGCACTTGAAGCACAAGCCTAAGGTGTTCCTCATGTTCCTCTCTGTTCTTGGAGTAAATTAATATGTCGTCAATAAAAACCAACACAAATTTGTCTAGGAATTTGCTGAGCACATTGTTCATTAAGCACATAAAAGTGGTAGGGGCATTGGTCAATCCGAATGGTACAACCACAAACTCGTAGTGACCATATCTAGTCCTGAAGGCAGTTTTGTGGATGTCTTCACTCTTGATTCGGACTTGATGGTACCCAGATCTCAAGTCAATCTTTGAGAAGATGGAGGCACCTCCCAATTGATCGAACAAGTCATCGATCCTGGGTAAGGGGTACTTGTTCTTTATGGTTACCTTATTGAGTTGTCTATAATCTATACACAGTCGGAGGGTACCATCTTTCTTTTTCACAAACATGACTGGTGCTCCCCATGGAGACACGTTGGGTTAGATATAGCCTCTTTCCATCATTTCTTTCAGTTGTAATTTAAGTTCAACTAGCTCAAGTGTGCTCATCGTATAGGGTGTCCTAGACACTGGCACCACTCCTAGTGAAAGTTCTATTGAGAAGTCGATGTCCCTTCTCAGAGGTAAAACCGATACCTCTTTTGAAAATACATCTTTGTATTCTCTCAGTGTGGGGTGGTCTTCGAGGCTTGGTTTGTCCCCTTCAATTGTTTTCAACACCTGTATTGCATATAGGGGACATCCTTTTCTGCAATACTTTCTCATTTGAAGAGCTGATATTTGTCTCATTGAGACAAGTTTTTGGATCCCTTTAAGGGTTATTCTCCTTCCTTCTTCACAATTGGTTTACCCTTGGGTATCCCGGGTGCTGAAATGCTGAAATACCAAACTCTAGCCACGCTATACCATTTCGGGGTCTCTCACATCAAGGATTTCGAGATATGCGAGGACAAGGGGCCTCACATTTGAGTTTCCCAGGAGCCAAAACTCCGAGATGCCAATATGTGTGTGTGTGTGTGTGTGTGTGTGTGTGTGTGTGTGTGTGTGTGTGTGTGTATAGACACACACACACACACACACACACACACAACACTAAGTTCTTTTCCGGGTTTCGCAAGTCAGATTTCGCAACTGGCGAATACAAGGAACTAGCGCTTGGGTTTTCTAGTTATCAAAACACTGAAACACCAAGGCTTATCCACGCTAGACCTTTTCGGGGTTTCATACTTCAGGATTTCGTGACTAGCGGTTCCAAGAGAACTTACCCTTAAGTATCTCGGGTGCCGAAACACTGAAACATAAAGACTCTAATCCCCATTGGACCATTTCAGGGTTTCGCTAATCGGGATTTTGGGACTGGCGATTACAAGGGAACTTACCCTTAGGTGTCCCGGGTACCGAAACACTGAAACATCACAGCTCATCCATGCTAGTTCATTTCAGGGTTTTGCTAATCGGGATTTCGGGACTGGCGAGTACAAGGGAACTTACCCTTAGGTGTCCTAGGTACCGAAACGTCGAAACATCACAACTCATCCATGCTAGTTCATTTCGGGGTTTCACTAATCGGGATTTCGAGACTAGCGAGTACAAGGGAGCTTACCCTTAGGTGTCCCAGGTACCAAAACGCCGAAACATCACAACTCATCCATTCTAGTTCATTTAGGGGTTTTGCTAATCGATATTTTGGGACTGGTGAGTACAAGGGGACTTGCATTTAGGTGTCCCAGATTCCGAAACACTGAAACATCAGATTCTAATTATGCTATACTCATTTCGGTGTTTCGCAAGTCAGGATTTTTCGTTTGGCGAATACAAGAAAAATGACCCTTGGGTTTCCTGGTTTCCGAAACACCGAAATATCGAGCTCTAAGAGACCCACTCTCTCTCGTGCAAGGTTTTCAAACTTAGGCCTTAAATTCCTTCATCGGGTTCCTGGGTAGATTTTCACCAGGTTTTATGACTAGACTGAGAGGTCTTCTTAAATCCCCAAGTTGTTAACATCCGTGATAGATAATAAGCAAATTCAGGATTTTACCAAGGTGGTAGTCCTTTTAGGGAACTTACCCCGGCTCTAGAATGTAAGGGAACGATCCCGAAAGGGTGTCCCTGTGGGGAATCTATCCAGGGCATCATGAGAGGTAATTAGGGGAAACAAATCTCCTGAGAGCAAACTTGAAAGATGAATTCATTCAAATACATATATAAACCGAATGTGGTCATTCCAACATAACCATGCAACTACCATTTCCGATCAAAACACCATGCAAACATTTCTACAAAGAAACCATTCATAAGTGTTCAAACCATGAGCATATATTCCAATATATTCAATGAAAGACACAAGATATAAACACTTATAAGAAAATACCAAGTGATGCAACTGCTGAGATGGGTGCTCGTTTCCACCCAACCGTAGGCTCAATGATTCCCAATGGATTTACCACTAGCCACCCCTGAGCTAGACCACGATGCTTTGATACTCAATCTCTTACTTCCCGCTCGTCAGAAGTCCAGGACGAAGGTTACTCTCCTTCTCCTCTGCTCTTCACTCTTTGTATTTCCCGGAGTTCCTTTGGTTCTCCTCCTCGCCATTCCTGTCGCACGTGTGTTTCCCCCCTCCGTATGCTTCACTCTCCCCCTCCTTCCACACATCTTTCCTCCTACGAGGTTGCGTGTGGCACAAAATTCCCTATCCGATGGTCAGGTCTGAGAGCTTCTACAAATGGGCGGTTCACCCCATCCCCTCATTTACTCTTGAGGAGCCTCCCCACCTACCTTTCAGGTGGGTAATTCGTTTTGGGGTCTGAGAGTGAGATTTGATTTTCCTGAGCACGTAAAAACCAATATGGTTTGGTTCAGTGGAAGTTAATGTAGCCACTCCCGGCCCCTTCCACCATCTCTCATAAGCCATCGTGGTCTCTTTTCAGCACATCCCCCTCTCAGTAGTCATGCAACATATATTTATACATTATTTACATTCCTCAGACCTTTTATACGAAGGTCCATTAATTCAAACATTCACAATCTTTGAGTTTGCCATAGTTCTTGGCCAGTATAGTTATTTTTATAGACAGGGGGAAACAGGGTGTTACAAGGTCGAAGTGTTGAAACACCTGAAGCCCGAAGAGATGAAGATCCATGAGTCGTTGATTGGCACGGGGACACTTGTCAACAAACCAAGAGCTCCGGGAAGATTGTAGTGGGGTTTCAGTTTGAGAACTGATATTTTTGGACCCCAAAGGATCGCAGACCTGAAGTGAACATGGACCAATAGATCTAAGGGAGACGTGGTGTGAATCCGTGAACTCTGGGTAAAGTCCCGAAGTGACTCATAGTCATTGGACTCAGAGGAAACATGGTGCAAATATGTGAGCTCTGGGTGAAGACTTGATGTAATCCTCAATTTCCAGATTAGAAGGACATGCGTCAGATGATTGCAACCTTTGGATAAAATTCATTGGGGAAAAACGTTTGAGATTTGAGATCTTATAAGTCCGAAACCCAAAGGAGATCTCGACCATCGATCGAGAAGAGGGTTGGAGGACCCTTGATTTGGGTTAAATGGTCAAACACCCTTAGTGGGAGAAAGACTGTTGATCGAGTAGGATAGGTGTCTACAGATCGTCAACTCTAGAAGTTTGAAGTACGAAATAAGCAGGGTTTGATATTTCAAAACCCCGAAGTCCGAAATTGCGAAGAGATCACAATCGTTGATTTAGGAGGGACAGATCCAGTCCATAGATTTGAGAGCCACATATCTGAACCGTCGATTCAGATAGTATCGTCAAGGTCGCAAGATCGATGATCTTGTAGCATTGCGAGGACAGGAGTTGCGTGAAGTTTAAAATATCGAGGGCAGGCCGCAATTGAAACCGTGGTTTTGCTAGGAGGACATGTGTAGAATTGAGGAGGATTGCGGGGCCAAAAGTAGTTTGACCCCAAACCGCTTGTGGCCGCACCTGCAATCGTGTGGTCATCACCAAGGTCACATCCGAGGAGAGGCCAAGAGAAAAGGGGCTAATGACAACTCCAAGACTTCGTTGAAGCACGAAGGAGAAGGTCGCAGGTATCATAAGACCTACACCATAGGCCGAAAGGGCCTGTATTTGATTAAGAGGTGAGAATATCAAGGTCCCAAAGTCTCTTTTGACTTAGAGAATCGAAGAATCTTGACCGGAGGTTTGGGCTGAGTCCCAAACTTTCTAAATTAGAACCCATAGAGAGAGAGAATTTGTTCCTAGAAGGAGGACGAAATTTTGTTATTTTTAGCCTCATCATGGGTGTGTTACAATGGTATATCTCGAAAGGTGTTGGTGTCAATTCTCTCCAAGATGGTGAAGAGTGCATGATGCATACACTATATCTAATCATCCCACAATTTGGGATGTTTTTTGTGGTAACCTCGAAGCAACTGAACCATTTTTCTGCTTGCAACCTCTGTCTAATTGTCGGTTTGTGGATGCAAAGGAGTCCTCCTCTTCATCTTGGTGTCCATCATTCTCCACTTAAAGTTCCAAAGGAATCGAATGTCTCAATACAAAATAATGACTGTTGGTCGTCCAATATGGACCCATACATGTTGAAAGAAAATGTGAGTATCTCACTCAACAATGATCTGCTTGTTACATAGCATAAAGACACATGTCTCGCTAAACCTATCCACTACTACATAAAATTATTCATGACCCATTTTTGACAAAGGAACCCCCCCTACAAAATACAAGGAGATACTCTCCCAAAGGTGAGAAGGAACAAGGAGTGGTGTGTACAACCCCGATGTTCTATTAGTGGGATTAAAAATGCATAACACACACCCCTTTACAATCATGGTTACAATTACTTTCATTCGAGGAAAATATAACCTCAAAAAACACATTACAATCCACTCTATCCCAAAATGCCCAAATATAAGAGAAGGGAAAGCTTCTCCAATTACATTCATTTTCACAATGGTAAGAATACAAGGTTTACCCAAGTGGTAGAATAGTTTGTCCTGCAACCAAAAAATTTTCACCTTGGATGGTTGTTGAAGGTCCGATAAAGCTAGTATTGGTGCAGGGCTGATATTTTCTCCCAAAGTGTCGAAGGCCCTTTTTTGTCTGCCTCCCCACTGAAAGACCTGTCTCATCTCAAGCACTTCATTTTTATGTAAAGGATTAAGAACATCAAGAGCATTAGACTTATTAGGATCTTTTGGTTTTACAATCATAAGCACAAGGTTCTTAAAAGTTCGTATAGCTCGCTTCATTTGACCTTCACTAATAAGTGATGGGTTAGCTTCCATGTTGTGAGCTTTAGCAATATACTCCACTCCATCTTTTGTGAGATGGTATTTGTTCTCTTTTCGGAAGAAGATAACCTTTATGTCATAAAGATAAGGACTCCTTAATACAATACCATAGATATCCAAAGGAACCACATCCAAATGAACCTCATATATTAAATTAGAAGTAATAGCAAATCTCAATCTACACTGAATAGTAACATGAAGTTTTTCATTGTCATGTACCCAACCAAGAGGGTAAGGTTTATGGTGAGGTGTTGTGGTTAATCCCAATTTATTTACAATCTCTTTAGATATCAAGTTAACTTATGAGCCCAGATCAAACAGATTTTTCACTTTTGTGTGTTTGGTCACTACTCTTATGTGGAATAATTCACTTATTCTTTCATCATTTCCAAGAGATGGAATTTTATAACTTGAACTAGCATGCAAGGAAAATTTACCTTGTAATCCAATGACTGTGATCTTCTCTTCATCACATGAATCAGAACTAAGGTCTTGTTGCATGGTAGAAACAATTTTTTACTTCTTGTGGCCACCAAATCACTTCGGTCTTAACCCCAGATGAAACTTCCAACAATTCTCATGATCGTGCCCATCTTTTTGGCAATGAGTGCAGGATGATTTTTCTCCCTCTTTCTTTTTTGTAGTTGTCCTCTTATCCTTTCCCCTTCCATTCCTTTTGAAATGGTATTCTGAATGCTTGTGATATTCTTGTACATTCTTGCCCCTACTTTCAAGGTGAGTTTCTTGCACACACACTTCATCTAAGTTTGTGTGGTTAAACAATATCAATGTATGTTGAATGTAACTGTGGAGTGCACCAATATACTTCATCAAAGTTTCATGACAATCTAAAGGAATATTTAATGCAAGTTTCAATGCAGATGTAAATTCATACCATGAAGAAAGGAGTTTACCATTATGCTTACTTCCTTTCTAAAGTTTTCTCTCCCACAAAACAAGGGTTGTGCCTTCCAATCGAAGAGAAGCCAACTGGATCTTCACCTCTTCCTCTTCAATCTTTTGTACATGAAAATAAACTTTGATTTGTCTAATCCAATTATTAAGCTTAACTACATTAGCTTCTCCATTAAACATGGGAAAATTGAATTTCACATCTAGTTTCAACAATGGGTTCTTAGAAGTACTTGGATGAAAACTAGAATGATGAGAATGCTAAGAATGCGAGGATGAGGAAGAAGATATTGAACTTGAATATGGTGATGGAGGCTCAGGAGGATCTCCTCCACTTCCATGGTTCACTGAAGCATTATCCTCTTCTTTAACTTTCTTGTTCTTCTCCTTCTTTGCAACTCTCTCCTCATAATCTGCATACAATTTTTCTACCATGGTTGACATCCGATAGAAGATCTTGTGAAAGTTTTTCTTATGGTCGACACACCTTTCTTCATCATCCATTTTCCTTTCTCGAGTTGCATGTCCAATCTCTGGGTTGAAAGTCTTAATTTTTCCTTCACCTGTTTTGATCTTTGCTTTGGTAAGTATTCACACTCGTAATTCAAGTCAAAGAAGACTACTATGATACCAACTTGATCCGATATCTTTTCATCGATGAATAGTTACAATAAAGAGTGTAAATGAAATCTTATTTGCAACATCATTAAATATGACATAATTATGGAGAAAATAGTATAAGAAGAGTAAGAACACAAGACATGATAACGAAGTTCATCCCAAGAATGGACTACGTCTTTGGGCCCGCTTCAAAGTGGAGAGGATTTATCTTATCTCAGCAATAAAAATTGGAATAAATACGTCATTATACCTCAATTCTAAAAAATAGCCTTATGATATGTTTCCCAGATGAAAAAACAAACATACCTAGTGGACTCATGGTGAGAAAATGTGCAGAAATGACTATCAAATCCTGAAATTATGACACTCCTCATCCTAGGACCCTATTGGGATCTTCACCTCATAAAGCATGCCAACAATCTACAATAATTACTCATGTACCTGCATCATAAATCGTGCCCGTGGTATTGATGGGCACAAACCCCACGAGCTTTAGCTAAAATCGGTTCTTAAATAAAAAATTAGGGGTAGACTTACCAACTCTATGGTTGGTTTGTTGGTAACAAAATTTAATGTTAGGGGGGGGGGTCTCGGGGTCAAACCCGTGGGTCTCCCACTTTTGGGTTATAGTTATAACATATTTTAAATGTGGTACAATGAGCATATAAAACTTTTCATATTAAGTGCAACCCCTGCCAAAGTTGGCATTTCCCACCACCTGTTGGATGGGACCTATGCATGATGATCTTGCCATAAATAATACCCATCGAATACATGACAAGTGGCTATGGTTGTCCAGATATGTCTATCGAGGGATTGGCCACTAGCCGATCTGGGGTCAACCCCATTTTAAATTTGATTTTTTGGGATCGGTCCCTCCTTGGGAATTTCCAGGGTGCCATGTGGCACCCTACCATTGGCTGCTCTAAGTCAATCATCCTACATGTTGGACACACCTACCACACTTAGAGGGGGGGGGGTGAATGAGTGTGGGGATCTTTTTCCCAAAACTTCCCTCTTACACAAAAAATCCTTAGTTAACATTCAACATTTGTTCATTACTCATTGCTGTGATTTATAATCAGTTATATGTGAATACATATCAGCAACGTATCATCAACAAATCATCTCCACAAAAAACACATAGAACACAAGATGTATGTACAATTTTTCTTTTTATTATGGACTTCAATCCGGGGGTTTTTCAGCAACAACTAAATAGAGTAAAACTCTACAATAGCACCAGCTCTATATGCAAGACTCAGCTTACATTCTCATCACCAACTGAGATGAGGCAACAATACTCAACATATATCAATCTGTCAACATAAACAAGTGCATCAACCATGCACCAATCTGTGCCAAACAACCTGTAATAAACCTGTACTATAAACAAGTGCATCCAACCATGTACCAAGTATATACCAATAATCTATCAACTACTCATCAACAATGACTCATCAATATGTACCAACATCATCAACTATACACCTCATGTATGTGCCAACTCATCAACTGCTTGTCTCAACCATGACTAGTTTTGGATTAGTCAACAACCCCAACTTGAAATAATCATAA
>ML787903.1:273411-297226 GCA_009831015.1 Picea engelmannii | reverse complement strand
CCCATGATTATGATAAATTAAATGAATTTGCGAATCACCTCAATAAACAATCCAGTCACATCAAATTCAGTATGGAGGTTGAAGATAAAGGTAGTCTTCCTTTTCTAGATGTCAAGGTCACAAAAAGACTCTATGGATCCTTAGCCCACCGCATTTATAGGAATAAAACTCACACCGAATAATACCTTCATGTTGAATCCCATCATCACCCTGCCCAAAAATTAGGGGTTCTCAACACCCTAGCTACTAGGACCTTGAGAATCTCTGATCATGAACACCTTGATGAAGAGAAAAACCACCTCCTCAAGGTTTTCAAGGATAATGGCTATAAAAAACATCAGGTGTTTAGATCCTTTCAGAATGCCTCTAAAAGACCTAGAAATAAGGTGCAAACAAATAATGATGTCTCTAAAGTTTTCTTACCATACATACAAGGGACAATAGACAAGCTTGCTAGGATTTTGAAGAAGAAACATATTGGGGAAACTTTCAAACCCATAAAATCTATTAGGAATTCCCTTAGGCCAGTCAAAGACCCTGTTGATCCCATTGAATAGAAGGGTGTCTATATGATCTTGTGCTCGTGTGGTAAACAATAGATAGATGAAACAAGTCGGTCCTTTAGAAGTAGAATTCAAGAACATACCATTGATAACAAACATAATCGAACTCGTCCCTCATCTTTGGCAGAACATTCAGACAAAACAAAACATCATATTTGTATTGAAGAGGCCAAAATTCTTGCCAAGGAAGATCACTATCACAATACTAAATTTAGGGAAGCCATTGAAATTGAAAAACAACCTAACAATCTAAACATAGATTATGGATGCAATATTAGTCAAAATTGGATCCCAACACTAACCATAATGACATATTCTAGAAATTAATTAGTAATAAATTGATTAGAAACATTTTTAGGTCTTATATATTTTAATAATTCGTGTCTTTACTAAAATAACTTTTCATATTTATACACTTGATTATTTTTCAAATTTCCCTCATATATTAAAACTCTTCCTGATGATGGACCACATTTGTTTGGTCTGAAACGTAGAATTAAAAAACTGATGCGATGAAACCGAAAGAACTGCCTTATCATAACACTAGTCGCAAAAGTCTCAGAACTGAAATAAGGAAAAATGGAGTCAAGGAGGTGTCACTAGGTAAAAATATTTTCAAACACTAAAAGTGACATTAAATAAAATAAACAATTATATTTAAATGGAATTGGAAGGAAGATAAAGTGAAGATTTGATTTGGTCAAAATGGAGGAAATATCTAGAAGGTCCACAAGAAGAATAAATAGCGGATAAACTTTTTCCCTTGGAATTATTATTTGATATCTTATTGAGTGCTCTTGTAGCTAGCTTTTTTGTTGGGAATTTTGGAAAACCCTTCCATTGCAAGTTTAGATTCGATGGTGCAATACCAAACCTCAGTAGACAAAGAGAGGGATCCATATGGAGTCCTCTTTGATTTCTTTGTAGTGATTGATTATATTTTGGAGGGAATTGAAGTATACCAGTTGACACACAACATTTTACAGTGGGATTCAGGAGGAGTTCATTCATCAAAGCCATCGACATTTAGAGAGTTTTATGAAACCATGAGTGGAGGCATCCACACAGGTTGAGTAAGGGGCATCCCTGTAGATTGGTGTTTGCAGTACATCGGGCCCGAGAAGATCATGTTGAAGGTTTGGAGGGTCACCGATAGGATGAAAATCACTAGAGAAAAATAGTAGAGGGAGTAGAGAGCCTTAGCTTCATCGATTGGCATCATACCAGGTTTCTTGTGTTGTTTTTGTGATATATTGTGTTGTTGCCTAACAACTATTAGCTTGTGTGATTAGTAGTATTTTGCAGCTGTTATTACAACCATTAGTTGTCATTGTACTGATTTGGGAGTTTCCATCCACAATAATATGCCATTTTTATCTGCTCTAAACTTTGTGTAATGAATGTTCTCTATCTATTTGATAATATTTGTCATTAAGTAATATCTTAGCGGCATAAGAATTTGTGTGTAAGAGTGTGAAAATTCCATCGATTCTAGTTGGGGACATGTTGGCAGCCCTACATGATTTTTGCTTTTTTAAATAACAAATGACAATTCCTGTAGTTTCCTATGCCTCATCCTATAAATATTTCTATTTGAAGGTGACTATTCGGTTGTAAAGAGGATGTTTTGATTGTTCCTATTTATTTTTATCTTGCGTTTTTGTGCTTCATTCATGACTAAAAGCATGAATGAAGTATTAAAACTGAAAATTGTATTGCAATTCTATCCAAGGCTTGGTTTTTAAAGATCAATGGGCTTATCTCTATTTCATTTTAATGATTTTTTTGAGCTTATCATATACCAATGAAATACTTATGTTGAGTTTCTCTTAAGCCAATCTTTTGGATACTTTGTCAATATACCAAGAATCGATTGACATTTGGACTATAAGCTTGTTCATTTAAATCAACTTGGATTTTAATTTTTTGATTTGCATTTGGATTGTAAAAACGTATCCATTCCTAACCTTTGCAAATCAAGTATACGTATTACATGTGATGGGAATTAAACACATCATAAGTGTATCCTGTACATCATTTTTTGGCTGGCAGAATGAGTTGACATGCCTCTCATTTCAAATTAAGAGTTTGGGTAGTGTGATGTACTCAGAGCATTCATGATCGTGCTGGAATGATTACTAGTTTTACTCTTTGTTTTTAGCTCATACTTTCCTCTACTGTTGCTACCTCTTAAGCCCACAGTTTTTTTGAGTTGCTCTCGTTACAGTCTGAGCAAACCCCATAATTGCCTTCCAGAGACACGTTTTTGCGGGAGCATTTCTGAGTAGACGGTTATGCATTATTCAAACCCTTGAAAACCCATTTCAAAAATGGTCCCATTTACCTTCTTTGCAGGCATATTCTTCAGAAACAATTTCATTTCACTGGTATGTTTCATTTTTTGAACAACATTTTCTCAGAAAATCTGTTGTGTTTGAGTTTTCTTTATTTTCATTTCCTCTCTATGGATTTGAATATATGTAGAAAACAATTGAATTCTATCACAGACATTCCTACAGTGCTGGATAAACCTCTGATAGATAAGCCTCTTATTTCGTCAAGTGGCAGGCCACATTTCTTGTGTGAAAACCCTTGTGAAAGGGCAATGCCCGATCAGTCTTTGTGTGAGAAACAGGATGTCAGCCCCAAGCTTATTAAAATTCCTGAGCATGAACAAGTTGTCTTCCCTAATCTTAACATAAAATCCACGAGTGGAAACCCTTCCAAACAGTCAAAGAAAAATCAAGCCATGCTAGGGTTTCATAACAAAAGGGTTGGGTGATTAATTTCGAGGAGCCTATGCAATAGATCAAAATCTCATGTGAGCTCGATCGAATCGATCAAGATCGATGAGAACTCTAACTCCGAGATTGAAAAATTCCTAGCAGAGGAAGATCCAGATCATTTAAAACCGGATCTCAGTCAAAATTTCGATTATTTGAATAACCTCCCACAATGCCTGAAAGACAACAAGGAATTTACAGGAATTAAACTTGGTCAAAGGCTGACAAGGAATAGTGGTAGTGTTTTAGCACACAGTCATGCGCTTCATCAACCAATTTCTCCTGTTGTACATTGTGAAGTGTGTTTACATTGGATAGGTCAGTATTACACAGACATCCCCGTCCTTCAAGCAAAGCTCTTATGACTCAAAATGAGTCATTAACAAATGAAAACTATGAGCTCAAGATCAATGCACAAATACAAGGAAAACGTTTGAAAAGGACTGGCAATATCATAATTAAAAACATTGATAGTGTCAAGACCATGATCAACTCTGAGATATTGTGATTCGTATTTGGTTATTATTTGAATGGTAAGATTGGTTTTTATCTTATTTGTGCTTTTATTGTTATTTTTCTAATTAATATAGATTGATTTAGATTTTTGTTGTTAATAATAATACGGGCTACAAAATCAAGAGATTATGTAGCCAAGTCAATTCTCATATAAAATTTGGAAATTGTTAGTTAAATAAATACTTGATTTGCTCATTTCATTTTTATTTAAGGATAAGATGTATCTTGTGCTAATATCATAAGATGGAGCATTGTTGGACTTAGTTAATTAGCCATCTCTTTTGGCTTATTTTGTAAATCAAAACAAAACTTTCATAATTTTGAAGATCCAGCTTGTTATTGAGTGGTTTTTTTAGACCCTCTATCTTTGTAACTTTTAGATCCTTTTGAGATCTGATCCTATATTAGAAGATAGGATGTTTAGCTTACATGAACTCTTTAAATACTTCGTATTTTGTAATAGAAATGATCTTGGCTGAGAGAAAGAGATGGACTAGTGATTCTAGAACTTAATGAAGCATCATTTATGCATTTTGGCTTTAGCCTTTTGTTTATAATGTTGTCATTTATGTTTTTGTTAATCTTGTTACATGTATAGGTCTGATATCTTTAGGTTAAATGATCTGTGATGTGCAGTATGTTATATTATAAATACCATCTATAATTTGCTTCTCAAAATATATATGTTGTGATCATAGATCCAATTAAATTGATAGGATTTATCTTTGAGTTTTAATCGGATGAAGAAATGCATAGATTACTTTCAGATTTATCTTATTGTAATCATGTCCAATTATGAGATCACAGGTTTATGTTTGTGCTTCATCTTCCTTCATTGAAACCTAAGCTGACAATACAGGTTTTAAATTTATTTAGAACAGTCATAAGGTTCATTGCATATTTCTCTCTTGGACATGGCAGTTGGATGTTCTCCACTCATGCAGATGCTTGGATACACCTCACTAACTCATTGACAGGTTAGCTCCTTTGTATTTTTCTGTCATTTACTTATCACTGAAAATAGAATGTATGGTTCATCTTTTGACTATCCACACATTTATGTTTCATTGCATTTTTTCATATTAGTTTAGATTTATAAAGGAAAAACAAAAAATATTTTTATGTGCTTTTTTTATCTGCTTCCTAGAAGCAATCTTTTTTTACATTGATTTTCGTAACTTTCAATTAAAACTTGTAGTTTGTAAATCATGTACATAAGTAAGATTTGTATATCTTTTACTTGAATATATCTACAACAGTTACATTATATATATATATATATATATATATATATATATATATATTGTTTAGTAATTAGATAGTTATTTCTTTCTTTTATTTGTTTCTTTTAGGAATTTTATATTGGCTAACGGAGCCATTAAACTCATCGGAACGAGTTACACCAAATGACTTGGGTTATTTAGACAACCTCGGACCAGACTCATTCTTCCAGTTGACGGATGGTCATTTTTGCCCACCAACAAATGGCGCTAGAAGGAGGGCTAGATTGACAAGATGGCCTTGTAGAAGCCTTTATTTCGAATGTATTCAATTTCCCCATGGCTCCCCAAATCACTATGTT
Organism: Picea engelmannii; assembly: GCA_009831015.1. Lineage (NCBI taxonomy): Eukaryota > Viridiplantae > Streptophyta > Pinopsida > Pinales > Pinaceae > Picea > Picea engelmannii. The sequence goes on along the minus strand of ML787903.1, from coordinate 291,782 downwards.
GGAACATGCTTTCCACCTCTCACTACCAGTTATTTCCAACAAGACAACTAATCTCTTTTCAGAACTCACCTTTGATGGTGAAGGGAACACGTCTGTAGTAGACCATATTTCTAAATTTTTTATAATGGTTTAAGACATAAGATCATTGATCCTAATGTCACATGCATATTGTTCGCTCTCAGTTTCCGAGGTCGGGTTAAATGTTGGTTTGAATCTTTTCAGGCTAATTCTATTCATTCTTTGTCTGAGTTTGTAATTGAGTTTTTATCAGATTTAAACAACTATGATTATGATGAATTAAGTGAAGAATTAAGTCGCTTAAGGAAAGAAAATGGTGAATCACTCAATGATTTTGCAATTAGGTTCATTCATGTTTGTACTAGATTCCCTTTGAAATAAATGTCGCTTATTAATGAATGGTTTGAATATMTCGTTTCTCTCTCAGACAAGCAAGATCAATTAATTGTTAACCAATATGAATTGAGCACTAACACTCAATCTCAAGATGGTTCAAATTTTGATGTTGATCTTGAAGATTTTGAAGCACCACAATTTTTGTCAACTTCTTTCATTTTGGCAAATCATGAGCAATATCATCTTTTACAAAATGCAATGGTCACCTCTAATCATTSTTTGTCAACGATGTCTCCTCCTGTCGAAGAAGGAACCTTGACTTTAAAAGAYGAAAGTTGCCATACTCTCATAGATTTTATAACTGCTTCTAAAGTAAAAGAGGATGAGTGTAAAGTTGATAATCATGTGGACGATAAATCTTCCCCTAATTTAGTTGAACAAATCCATGATCAATCAATAGGAGACAAAATCATTAGTCAGACTATTAATCAACCTTCTATATCTAGTGATTTGCTCTCAAATTTTCCCTTACATAATGAACCAAATTGTCTCTTAGAAACTGTCTCGTATTCTTTGAAAGAGAATACAACAAAGGTTGATCAGTTTATACAGGGAGAGGGGACAAAACCATATTTTAAAATGCATATACCTATCATTTCAAGAGATGCATTTCGTCTCCTTAATTCTTCTACATATTATTCCTTGTACCATGATATTTTTTATCCTAATGTTGTGCGTTTGCATGTTCCATATTACCTTGGATAGAATTCAACATTATATAATCAGGTACAAAGAGATTACCGAATAGAAGATAAAGAGGGAAATAATTCTGCCCATGAACATATTAATTTTTATTCTCATCAATTATCTGTGGGTAAATCAAAAAATGATTTGAAAGAGTCCCAAATTGCATCTTCTGTTGATTCATCTCAATTTGTGTTTCGAGAAGGATCTAAATTTTTCCATGATCAATTTGAGGTTGAAAAGTATAATCGGCCAACTATTATTATCAATGATGATTATTCAAAAATATTGGTCATTCCATCTAGTTCACCTCAAATAGTTAACCATGAAATATCTAAGCTCAATGGAAAGTTTCAAGAGAATGAAACACTTATTTTCCAATCGAGAATCATGATAAGTTCTCGCCATCTTGGTCCGACCTTTTTACAAGATTCTTTCCTTGATAGTCTAATACTTTATTCTCACCAGGAATATTTGTCACATGTGAATTCTTTCAAACAATCCCCTATCAGTAATTGCATGTATCATGATAGTATTGCAAATTTTTTGGAGTATTCATATCTCAAAAAGTTTCCAGGGAATGGTAAGATTATCTTCACATTATTTAGAGATCAAGGAGGTAACTTTAACACACTCATTTTATATCCTTCATATGGAGAAAATATGGAGCGAAAGGAAAATTTTCAGGAGGATGGGGCACTTCAGTTTAGGCTGATGGTTATGCCAGGCCCCCATAACTCTCATAAGCTTCATAATCTCATTTTTTCATATTTTTGTAACCCATATAGTGACAAAATTATTGAATGGTTGAAGGATTCATACAACAAGAATGTTCAAGGGAATGGTAAGATCATGCTTACCTTGTTTTTAAATGATGATGATAAAGGTGGGTATGATATATTTTTGTCATTTTTCGATATACTACCATTCTTGTTAGTAATATGTGATTTTATTTCTACTGTAGGACTGGAGTTACTCTGATGGCTACATTGGAAGCATGACTTCATGTAGTATTCTGATTTGTTTAGTAGTTGGAGTAGGTTTAGGAGTAGGTTTTCTTTTAGTTTTATTCCTCACTGTTTCTCTTTGTAATAATTCAGTCATGAGCACAAGTGGGCGCACCAGGAGAACCATAATATGACTGTTGTCAGGGAAGTCCGCTTGATCCTTTTCTCTCTGCTTTTCATTGAATATTTCTTTTCAAAGCCACAATATTATTATGAAAATTTTAAATGGAAAGTAAAGAGATAAATAAATATGAACTGTAAATTCAACCCTAACCCAAGGTACCACGAGTAGGACTGCATTCACATCGATGAATTATGACGATTTTTCTATTTTCTTTCAGTCTCTCAAGAGATATTTCACGTGATGTTTTCAAATCCACCTTTGTACATATTTTTTCTGTTTTGATTTACTCTTCTTTCTTTTTTTTGGTTCTTTTCATTTTGCTTGTTTTCGCTGCTTTCTGGTTAAACTTATGTCTGTGACACCTTTTTAATTCGTGAAAGGAAACCAAAATGCTTCATCATGAAGCAACAGTCAAGGTCTTCTCAGAGCATCAATGTTGTAAATTATCAAAACACAGATCAGCTAAAGAAACTTTATGTTCGAAATAGGTTTCCTAGTTTCACTTTTTAATCATGAGTAGACACAACCATCATTAAAGCTCTTTATGTTGTCCCTGTTTTTAAATAAAACAACTCAAGGATGCCTTCTTGTCCTCGAAAAATTAGTTTCATCAGAAAACTAATTTCAGATCATAATGGAGGTTATCAAGCAAAAAATTAAAGGCTGTAAAATATCAAATGTTTTGAAAAATGAAAATTTTCAACGTCACCCTGCTCTTCTGAAAGTCCATTGAATTTATGTCGAATCGAAAATAATTTCCAGAGAGTTGTGGGAAGTGTTTGTAAACCTGTCGAGATATTGAACAGATCTGTTGGCAGCGGGTAAATGGATGCATGCTTCCAAGACAACTTCACTGGGGTACTGAACAGGCCCGCTGGCAGTGAAGTAATGTCGAGTTCAAGAAAATTATCAGGTGTAAATTTTGATATTAATTATAAGCACCCTTGATGTTGAATTGAAACTTCTTGGACAGGGTAGATGCATCAGAGTGGGGTAATTGACATCCCTGTTGAGGCTATAAATGCCTGCTGGAAATAGTGGCCCTGTCAACAGTATCGGAGCCATTGGCTTAAATGTCGTTTCTCTCATAAGTAAAACTTATCACCGGATTTCATTTGAATAGGAAGATATCTGAAGCTGAACTGTGTAATGATTGTTGAAATTTAATTGAGATGCTTGATGTCCTTTAGTTGTTCTCTGATCTGTAATCATTCTAAGTAGTCCTAACATGAACGCGTCGGTGCTGTAGAGATAACTACTTCTCCCAATAAGTCACCATTGTTGGCAACCCTACATGATTTTTTCTTTTTTAAATAACAAATGGCAATTCCTGTAGCTGCCTACACCTCATTCTGTAAATATTGCTATTTGAAGGTGACTATTCGGCTGTAAAGATGATGTTTTGATTGTTCCTATTTATTTTTATCTTGTGTTTTCATGCTTCATCCATGACTGAAAGAATGAATGAAGTATTAAAACTGAAAATCATCTTGCAATTCTATCCAAGGCTTGGTTTTTAAAGATCAATGGGCTTACAACTATTTCATTTTAATGATTTTTCTGAGCTTATCATATACCAATGAAATACTTATGTTGAGTTGCTCTTAAGATAATATTTTAGATACTTTGTCAATATACCAAGAATCGATTGACATTTGGACTATAAGCTTGTTCATTTAAATCAACTAGGATTTTAACTTTTTGATTTGCATTTGGATTGTAAAAACTTATCCATTCCTAACCTTTGCAAATCAAGTATACTTATTACATGTCATGGGAATTAAACACATCAGAATGGTATCTTGTACATCGTTTTTGGGCTAGTAGAATGAGTTGACAGGCCTCTCATTTCCAATTAAGAGTTTGGGTAGTGTGATGTACTCAGAGCATTCATGATCTACCTGGACTGATTACTAGTTTTACTCCTTTATTTTTGGCTCAGAATTTCCTCTATTGCTGCTACCTCTTAAGCCCACAGTCATTTTGAGTCGCTCTCATTACAATCTAAGCAAACCTTGTAATTGCCTTCTAGAGACACGTTTTTGCGGGAGCATTTATGAGGAAACGGTTATGAATTAGATCGAACCCTTGAAAACCCATTTTGGAAATGGGCACATTTACCTTCATTGTGGGCATATTCTTCAAAAACGATTTCATTTCACAGGTATGTTTCATTTTTTGGACAACATTTTCTCAGAAAATCTGTTGCATTTGAGTTTTCTTTATTTTCATTTCCTCTCTATGGATTTGAAGATCCGTAGAAAACAATTGAGTTCTATCACAGAGATTCCTACAGTGTTGGATAAACCTCTGATAGAGAAGCCTCTTATTTCCTCAAGTGGCAGGCCAGATTTCTTGTGTGAAAACCCTTGTGAAAGGGCAATGCCCGATCAGTCTTTGTGTGAGCAACAGGATGTCAGCCCCAAGCTTATTAAAATTGTTGAGCATGAACAAGTTGTCTTCCCTAATCTTAACATAAAATCCACCAGTGGAAACCCTTCCAAACAGTCAAATAAAAATCAAGCCATGCTAGGGTTTCACAACAAAAGGGTTGGACGATTAATTTCGAGGAGCCTATGCAATAGATCGAAAGCTCATGTGAGCTCGATCGAATTGATCAAGATCCATGAGAACTCTAACTTCGAGATTGAAAAATTCCTAGCAGAGGAATATCCGAATCATTCTAAACCAGATCTCAGTCAAACTTTTGATTATGTGAATAACCTCCCACCATGCATGAAAGACAACAAGGAATTTACAGGAATTAAACTCGGTCAAAGGATGACAATGACTAGTGGTAGTGTTTTTTTTAACACACAGTCATGCACTTCCTCAACCGATTGCTCCTGTTGTACATTGTGAAGTGTGTTTACATTGGATAGGTCAGTATTACACAGACATCCCCATCCTTCAAGCAAATCTCTTATGACTCAAAATGACTCATTAACAAATGAAAACTGTGAGCTCAAGATCAATGCACAAAGAAAAGGAAAATGTTTGAAAAGGACTGGCAATATCATAATAAAAAATGTTGATAGTGTCAAGACCATGATCAACTCTGAGATATTGTGATTCGAAATTGGTTATCAGTTGAATGTTAAATTTGGTTTTTATCTTAGTTGTTCTTTTATTGTTATTTTTCTAATTAATCTAGATTGATTTAGATTTTTGTTGTTAATAATAAGACTAGCTACAGAATCGAGAGATTTTGTAGCCAAGTCAATTCTCATATAAAATTTGGAAATTGTTAGTTAAATAAATACCAGATTTGCTGATTTCATTTTTCTTTCAAGATAAGATGTATCTTGTGTTGATCTCATAAGATGGAGCATTGTTGGACTTAGTTAATTAGTCATCTCTTTTGGTTTATTTTGTAAATCAAAACAAAACTTTCATAATTTTGAAGATCCAGTTTGTTATTGAGTGGTTTTTTTTAGACCCTCTATCTTTGTAACTTTTAGATCCTTTTGAGATCTGATCCTATCTTAGAAGATAGGATGTTTAGCTTGCATGAACTTTTTAAATACTCTGTATTTTGTAATAGAAAGGATCTTGGCTGAGAGCAAGAGATGGACTAGTGATTCCAAAACTTAATGAAACAACATTTATGCATTTTGGCTTTAGCCTTTTGTTTATAATGTTGTCATTTATGATTTTGTTAATCTTGTTACATGTATAGGTATGATATCTTTAGGTTAAATGATTTGCGATGTGAAGGATGTTATATTATAAATACCATCTATAATTTGTTTCTCAAAATATATATATGTTGTGATCATATCTCCAATTAAATTGATAGGATTTATCTTTGAGTTTTAATTGGATGATGAAATGCATAGATTACTTTCAGATTTATCTTATTGTAATCATATGAAATTATGAGATCACAGGTTTATGTTTGTGTTTCCTCTTCTGTCATTGAAACCTAAGCTGTCAATACTTGTTTTAAATTTATTTAGAACAGTCATATGGTTCATTGCAAATTTATCTCTTGGACATGGCAGTTGGATGTTCTCCACTCATGCAGATGCTTGGATACACCTCACTAACTCATTGACAGGTTAGCTCCTTTTTTTTTCCATCATTTACTTATCACTGAAACTAGAATGTATGGTTAAGCTTTTGACTATCCACACATTTATGTTTCATTGCATTTTTTCATATTAGTTTAGATTTATAAAGGAAAAACAAAAAACATTTTTATGTGCTTTCTTTATCTGCTTCCTAGAAGCAATCATTTTTCACATTGATTTTCGTAAGTTTCAATTAAAACTTGCAGTTTGTAAATCATGTACATAAGTAAGATTTGTATATCTTTTGCTTGAATATATCTACAACAGTTACATTATATATATATAGTGTTTAGTAATTAGATAGTTATTTCTTTCTTTTAGGACTTTTAGATTGGCTAACAGAGCCATTAAACTCATCGGAATGATTTGCACCAAACGGCCTAGGTTATTTAGACAACCCTGGACCAGACTCATTCTTCCAGTTGACAGATGGTCATTTTCGCCCACCAACAAATGGTGCTAGAAGGAGGGCCAGACTGACAAGATGGCCTTGTAGGAGCCTTTATTTCGAATGTATTCAATTTCCCCATGGCTCCCCAAATCACTGTGTTGGAGCATGCTTTCCACTTCTCACTACCAGTTATTCCCAACAAGACAACTAATCTCTTTTCAGAACTCACCTTTGATGGTGAAGGGAACACATATGTAGTAGACCATATTTCTAGTCTTTTTTATAAATGTTTAAGACATAAGATCATTGATCCTAATGTCACATGCAGATTGTTAATTCACTCTCACTTTCTGAGGTCGGGTTAAATGTTGGTTTGAATATTTTTGGGCTAATTCTATTCACTCTTTGTCTGAGTTTGTAATTGAGTTTTTATCAGATTTTAACAACTTTGATTATGATGAATTAAGTGAAGAATTAAGTCGTTTAAGGAAAGAAAATGGTGAATCACTCAATGATTTTGCAATTAGGTTCATTCATGTTTGTACTAGATTCCCTTTGAAATAAATGTCTCTTAATGAATGGTTTGAATATCTCGTTTCCCTCTTAGACACGCAAGATCAATTAATTGTTAACCAATCTGAATTGAGCACTAACACTCAATCTCAAGATGGTTCAAATTTTGATGTTGATCTTGAAGATTTTAAAGCACCACAATTTTTGTCAACTTCTTTCATTTTTGAAAATCATGAGCAATATCATCTTTTACAAAATGAAATGGTCACCTCTAATCATTCTTTGTCAACAATGTCTCCTCCTGTTGAAGAAGGAACCTTGACTTTAAAAGATGAAAGTTGTCATACTCTCATAGATTTTATAATTGTTTCTAAAGTAAAAGAGGTCGAGTGTAAAGTTGATAATCATGTGGACGATAAATCTTCCCCTAATTTAGTTGAACAAATCCATGATCAAACAATAGGAGACAAAATCATTAGTCAGACTCTTAATCAACCTTCTATCTCTAGTGATTTGCTCTCAATTTTTCCCTTACATAATGAACCAAATTGTCTCTTAGAAACTGTCTCGTATTCTTTGAAAGAGAATACAACAGAGGTTGATCAGTTTATACAAGGAGAGGGGACAAAACCAGATTTCAAAATGCATATACCTATCATTTCAAGAGATGCATTCTGTCTCCTTAATTCTTCTACATATTATTCCTTGTACCCTGATATTTTTTATCCTAATGTTGTGCGTTTGCATGTTCCATATTACCTTGGAGAGAATTCAACATTATATAATCAAGTATAGAGAGATTACCGAATAGAAGATAAAGAGGGAAATAACTATGCCCATGAACATATTAATTTTTATTCTCATCAATTCTCTGTGGGTAAATCAAGAAATGATTTGAAAGAGTCCCAAATTTCATCTTCCGTTGATTCATCTCAATTTGTGTTTCGAGAAGGATCTAAATTTTTCCATGATCAATTTGAGGTTGAAAAGTATAATCAGCCAAATATTATTATCAATGATGATTATTCAAAAATATTGGTCTTTCCATCTAGTTCACCTTAAATATTTAACCATGAAATATCTAAGCTCAATGGAAAGTTTCAAGAGAATGAAACACTTATTTTCCAATCGAGAATCATGATAAGTTCTCTCCATCTTGGTCTGACCTTTTTACAAGATTCTTTCCTTGATAGTCTAATAATTTATTCTCACCAGGAATATTTGTCACATGTGAATTATTTTGAACAATCCCATGTCAGTAATTGCATGTATCACTATAGTATTGCAGATTGGTTGGAGTATTTATATCTCGAAAAGTTTCCAGGGAATGGTAAGATTATATTCACTTTATTTAGAGATCAAGGAGGTAACTTTAACACACTCATTTTATATCCTTCAAATGGAGAAAATATGGAACAAAAGGAAAATTTTCAGGAGGATGGGGCACTTTGGTTTAGGTCGATGGTTATGTCAGGCCCCCATAACTCTCACAAGCTTCATAATCTCATTTTTTCGTATTTGTGTAACCCATATAATGAAAAAATTGTCGAATGGCTGGAGGATTCATACAACAAGAATGTTCAAGGGAATGGTAAGATCATGCTTTCCTTGTTTTTAAATGATGATGATAAGGGCGAGTATGATATATTTTTTTCATTTTTTGATATACTACCATTCTTGTTAGTAATATGTGATTTTGTTTCTACTGTAGGATTGGAGTTACTCCAATGGCTACATTGGAAGCATGACTTCACGTAGTATTCTGATTTGTTTAGTAGTTAGAGTAGGTTTAGGAGTAGGTTTTCTTTTAGTTCTTTTCATTTTCCTTGTTTTCACTGCTTTCTGGTTAAACTTATGTCTGTGACACCTTTTTAGTTCGTGAAAGGAAACCAGAATGATTCATCATGAAGCAATAGTCAAGGTCTTCTCAGAGCATCAATGTTGTAAATTATCAAAACATAGATCAACTAAAGAAACTTTATGTTTGAAATAGGTTTCTTGGTTTCACTTTTTAATCATGAGCAGACACGACCATCATTAAAGCTCTTTACGTTGTCCCTGTTTTTAAAGAAAACAACTCAAGGATGCCTTCCTGTCCTTGAAAAGTTAGTTTCATTAGAAAACTAATTTCAGATCATAATGGAGGTTATCAAGAAAAAAATTAAAAGCTGTAAAATATCAAATGTTCTGAAAATTGAAAATTTCCAGCGTCACCCCTCTCTTTTGAAAGTCCATTAAATTTATGTCAAATTGAAAATAATTTTCAGAGAGTTGTGGGAAGTGTTTGTAAACACACTGAGATACTGAACAGGTCTTTTAGGAGCGAGTAAATGCATTCATGATTCCAAGACAACTTCGTCGGGGTACTGAACAGGCCCACTGGTAGCGAAGAAATGTCAGGTTCAAGAAAATTATCAGGTGTAAATTTGATATTAATTATAAGAAGCCTTCATGTTGAATTGAAGCTTCTTGGACAGGGTAGAGGCGTCATAGTGGGGTAATTGACATCCCTATCGAGGCTATAGACTCTTTCTCACAGAAGTGGCCCTGTCAATAGTATCAAAGCCATTGGCTTAAATGTCGTTGCTCTCGTAATTAAAACTTGTTACTAGATTTTATTTGAACAGGAAGATATCTGAAGTTGGACTGTGTAATGATTGTTGAACTTTGATTGAGATGCTTGATGTCCTTCAGTTGTTCTCTGATCTATAATCATTCTAAGCAGTCCTAACATGAACTCATCGGTGATGCAGAGATAACTGCTTCTCCCAGTAAATTGCCATTGTTGGCAACCCTACATGATTTTTTCTTTTTTAAATAACAAATGACAATTCTTGTAGTTGTCTACACCTCATCCTATAAATATTGTTATTTGAAGGTGACCATTCGGTTGTAAAGAAGATGTTTTGATTGTTCCTATTTATTTTTATCTTGCGTTTTAGTGCTCCATCCATGACTGAAAGCATGAATGAAGTATTAAAACTAAAAATCGTATTGCAATTCTATCCAAGGCTTGGTTTTTAAAGATCAATGGGCTTACAACTATTTCATTTTAATGATTTTTCTGAGCTTATCATATACCAATGAAATACTTATGTTGAGTTTCTCTTAAGATAATATTTTGGATACTTTGTCAATATACCAAGAATCGATTGACATTTGGACTATAAGCTTGTTCATTTAAATCAACTAGGATTTTAATTTTTTGATTTGCATTTGGATTGTAAAAATGTATCCATTCCTAACCTTTGCAAATAAAGTATACTTATTACATGTCATGGGAATTAAACACATCAGAACCGTATCCTGTACATCATTTTTTGGTTGGCAGAATGAGTTGATAGGCCTCTCATTTCGAATTAAGAGTTTGGGTAGTGTGATGTACTCGGAGCATTCATGATCGTGCTAGAGTGATTACTAGTTTTACTCCTTTCTTTTTGGCTCAGAATGTCCTCTATTATTGCTACCTCTTAAGCCCAAAGTTGTTTTGAGTCGCTCTCATTACAGTCTGAGCAAACCTCATAATTTCCTTCCAAAGACATGTTTTTGCGGGAGCATTTCTGAGAAAACGGTTATGAATTAGATCGAACCCTTGAAAACCCATTTCATAAATGGGCCCATTTACCTTCAAAGTGAGAAGATTATTTAGAAACAATTTCATTTCACATGTATGTTTCATTTTTTGGACAACATTTTCTCATAAAATTTGTTGTGTTTGAGTTTTCTTTATTTTCATTTCCTCTCTGTGGATTTGAAGATCTGTAGAAAACAATTGAGTTCTATCATAGAGATTCCTAGAATGTTGGATAAACCTCTGATAGAGAAGCCTCTTATTTCCTCAAGTGGCAGGCCACATTTCTTGTGTGAAAACCCTTGTGAAATGGAAATGGTCGATCAGTCTTTGTGTGAGTAATAGCATGTCAGACCCAAGCTTATTAAAATTCATGAGCGTGAACAAGTTGTCTGCCCTAATCTTAACATAAAATCCACCAGTGGAAACCCTTCCAAACAGTCAAAGAAAAATCAAGACATGGTAGGGTTTCATAACAAAAGGGTTGGGTGATTAATTTCGAGGAGCCTATGCAATAGATCAAAAGCTCATGTGAGCTCGATCAAATCGATCAAGATCCATGAAAACTCTAACTCCGAGATTGAAAAATTCCTAGCAGAGGAAGATCCAGATCATTCTAAACCGGATCTTAGTCAAACTTTTGATTATGTGAATAACCTCCCACCACGCCTAAAATACTACAAGAAATTTATAAGAATTAAACTCGATCAAAGGCCGACAGTGAATAGTGGTAGCATTTTAACACACAGTCATGTGCTTCCTCAACCAATTTCTCTTGTTGTACATTGTGAAGTGTGTTTACATTGGATAGGTCAGTATTACACAAACATCCCCGTCCTTCAAGAAAATATCTTATGACTCAAAATGACTCATTAACAAATGAAAACTGTGAGCTCAATATCAATGCACAAAGACAAGGAAAACTTTTGAAAAGGACTAGCAATATCATAATAAAAAACGTTGATAGTGTCAAGACCGTGATCAACTCTGAGATATTGTGATTCGAATTTGGTTATCAGTTGAATGGTAAGATTGGTTTTTATCTTAGTTGTTCTTTTATTGTTATTTTTCTAATTAATCTAGATTGATTTAAATTTTTGTTGTTAATAATAAGACTGGCTACAAAATCGAGAGATTTTGTAGCCAATTCAATTCTCATATAAAATTTGGAAATTGTTAGTTAAATAAATACCTGATTTTCTCATTTCGTTTTTCTTTCAAGATAAGATGTATCTTGTGCTGATGTCATAATACGGAGCATTGCTAGACTTAGTTAATTAACCATCTCTTTTGGCTTATTTTGTAAACCAAAACAAAACTTTCATAATTTTGAAGATCTAGTTTGTTATTGAGTGGTTTTTTTTTACCCTCTATCTTTGTAACTTTTAGATCCTTTTGAGATCTGATCCTATATTAGAAGATAAGATGTTTAGCTTACATGAACTCTTTAAATACTCTGTTTTTTGTAATAGAAAGTATCTTGGTTGAGAGAAAGAGATGGACTAGTGATTCCAGAACTTAATGAAACAACATTTATGCATTTTGGCTTTATCCTTTTGGTTATAATGTTGTCATTTATGTTTTTGTTAATCCTGTTACATGTATAGGTCTGATATCTTTAGGTTAAATGATCTGTGATGTGCAGGATGTTATATTATAAATACCATCTATAATTTGCTTCTCAGAATATATATGTTGTGATCATATCTCCAATTAAATTGATAGGATTTATCTTTGAGTTTTAATCGGATGATGAAATTCATAGATTACTTTTAGATTTATCTTATTGTAATCATGTGCAATTATGAGATCACAGGTTTATGTTTGTGTTTCCTCTTCTATCATTGAAACCTAATCTGCCAATACAGGTTTTAAATTTATTTAGAAAATTCATAAGGTTCATTGCAGATTTCTCTCTTGGAAATGGAAGTTGGATGTTCTCCACTCATGCAGATGCTTGGATACACCTCACTAACTCATTGATGGGTTAGCTCCTTTGTATTTTTCTGTCATTTACTTATCACTGAAACTAGAATGTATGGTTTAGCTTTTGACTATCCACACATTTATGTTTCATTGCATTTTTTCATATTAGTTTATATTTATAAAGGAAAAACAAAAATTATTTTTATGTGCTTTCTTTATTGTCTTCCTAGAAGCAATCATTTTTCACATTGATTTTCGTAAGTTTCGATTAAAACTTGCAGTTTGTAAATCATGTACATAAGTAAGATTTGTATATCTTTTGCTTGAATATATCTACAACATTTACATTATATATATATATATATATATATATATATATATATATATATATATATATATATATATATATAGTGTTTAGTAATTAGATAGTTATTTCTTTTTTTTATTTGTTTCTTTTAGGACTTTTAGATTGGCTAACGGAGCCATTAAACCCGTCGGAACGAGTTACACCAAACGGATTGGGTTATTTAGACAACCCCGGACCGGACTCGTTGTTCCAGTTGACGGACGGTCATTTTCGCCTGCCAACAAGAAATTATAATGGTATCAGAGTTGGTGATTCTGCTAGCCTGTAATGCTAAGGAAGAAAGGGGGTGGAGGGAAACTCTCTATCAAATCACTAGAGAGGAATTCAGAAGAAAACCCATTAGAATCATAACCAAAAAGAGGCATGGGGAACCATTATGAAGACAGAATCCAATAGTTGTTGGAGTCTATAGCCACAAGACAAAAATAGATGATTGAAATCTAACTACATACAACACAAATCTTAACATAGATCATTCAAATCCATGGAGGATACAATGGTAATTAGTCAAGGGTCAACCAACAAGGTAGTAGGACCCATATGGAGGATAACAACATTCATATACCAACACAAAGAAACTCACCGAAAGGAAACAATAAAATGTCGAGACCATCATTGTCATAGTTTCTCAAGGAGTAGCAGACGGAAGTTCCAGAACAATAGGACCAAGATAATGATCCCTACAAGTGTTACAAGGAGTATCTAGCTACATCGGAGGATTTCCAGGAAACCTTTTCTTTCCAAGAGTACTACAATGCTAAATATAAGAACAAACAATGAGAGTGGAACAAAACATCACAATACCAGCAAAACTATGATCTTATGTGCAGGTTGGGCAATTTAACTATCCCCTCCTTTGATGGGTCAGCTAAGAATTCAGCTAGCGCTTGGGTGTAGAAGATGGAAACTTATCTCTAGCTCAACCCAATGACCAAGGTAGAGGAAATCGAGATTTCCACCTTAAATTTGGATGGGGAATATCATGAATGGTGGCACCATGGGTTGGTCACACGTCAACATGCCAACATTGCATCATATGTATAATTCACCCAGAGGTTGATGGATAGGTTCGAAAGGAAGGATCTTGAAATTCATTTCAGGGAGTTAGAAAAATTGATATAGACATGTACACCAGAGGAATTTATCACATATTTTTAGAGGATGGTTATCATGGTTACTGATATTTCAGAACAAAGACTAGTGATTATCTTCATAGAGGGTCTGGCTGAACCCTTGAAAGGTTGGGTTAAGGATTTTAGGCCACTCACATTAGAAGATGCCATCATGAAAACTTAGGATATGGCAAAATAAATGGCTAGGAAGGCCCCAATAAATCCCTTCATTCCACAAAATGGTCAGGCAATGAAGTTCCCCCAGAAGACACAGACAAGAAAGGACTGGATGGATGAAGAGACTCAGAGAGAGCTCATAAGGAAGAAAATTTGCTTCAGTTGTAAAGATCCATGGGAGTCAGGCCACCAATGTATGGGGAAGGGGAAGGTCCATTATATTGAGGTGTTATCCGATGAAGAAGATGAAGTGAGGAAGAGACCCATTTCATACAAAATGGTGGACATAGAAGTAATGAGACACTACACCTTGAAATGACAAAGCAAGCCCCGTTGCAGCAAGGGATCAAGAAGGTAACCATTGCTGCACTTTCAGGAGTCCCTAGGTATTATACCTTCTGGATCAGGGGATTTATGTAGGGATAGAGAGTTACTGTGCTAATTGATGGTGGGGCCACTCACAACTTCATCGACGCAACATTGATTTCTAGGAGACAAATTCCCACAAAAGAATTTGAGGGATTTGAAGTAGTGGTAGAAGACGAGTACAACATGATGTGTACTCAGAGTATTAGAGGGTTGGATGTGACACTAGGAAACTATAAATTGACCAATGGATTTTATGTGGTGGACTTAGCAGACACCAATATGGTGTTGGGACTACAGTGGTTATATTCCCTTGGATATTTCAATATGAATTACCAGGAAATGAGGATGGCATTCATGGACACTAAGGGTCTGTGAGTTATCCTGAGGGGTATGTCATTTAGAGCACCTAAAGTTGTTTCCAATAAACACATGGAGTCCATATTTAGACATGGTGACATGGAATGCACAACATAGTATTTGATCATAATGCAAAAGCTATCCCAGGATTGTCAACATTGCCATGAAGACATACATGAGTTACTTGGAAGGCATGATAAGATATTTGAGCCACTGTCAGCTGGAGACCACCCGATAGAGGATTCAAGCACATCATTGAATTGGAGGAGGGGGACAGGCCAATCATTACTACAACATACATGCACCCAAAGAATTTTAAGGACGAAATAGAGAATGCCATACATGAATTTTTGGATATGGGACACATTAGGCCTAACTCTAGTCCATTTTCTTCTTCAGTAGTATTGGTGAAGAAGAAAAATGGCACATGGAAGATGTGCATTGATTATAGGGCTCTAAAAAGGAAGACTATTAAGAATAGATATTCGATACCCAGGATTGAGGAATTGATAGATGAACTACACGGGGCGGTATATTTTTCAAAGATTTATCTTTGATCATGATACCACCAGATCAAGGTGAGAGAGGAGGATATCCATAAGACAACATTCAAATTTCACTATAGACATTATGAGTTTGTGTTCATTCCCTTTGGTTTGAATAATGCACCAAATACATTCCAATCATGTATGAACCATATATTCAACAAACAATTGAGGAAGTTTCTACTGGTGTCCTTTGACTATCTTCTGATCTACAACAAGACTTGGAAGGACCATTTGCAGCTTGTGGACAATATTCTCACCATTATGGAGGAGCAGTCTCTTTTTTTAAGGAGTCAAAGTTTGAATTTGGGTTGACAAATATCCTCTATCTAGGGCACATGATTGGTGTTGAGGGAGTGAAGGTGCATCAGGAGAAGATCCAGACGATCCTAGACTGGCCCACCCCCAAGTCGATTACAGAGTTGTGAGGATTCTTAGGAATATGCAGTTTCATGCATTTTGTAAAGGGCTTTTCAAAACTATGTGCACCCTTGAAAGATATCACCAAAAAGGGGGCATTCAAATGGTCAGAAGAAGCACAAGGAACATTTGACGGGATGAATAAGGTGATGAGAACCTGCCCAGTTTTATCACTCCCATATTTCATACAACCCTTTGTACTGGAATGTGATGCATCCAGAGAAGGGATAGGGGAAGTACTGATGTAGAACAAGCACCCAATAACTTCTGAGAGTATTAAATTGATGGAACTAGAGAATCTATATCCTATCTATGATAAGGAGATGTTGGCCATCATGCAAGTGTTGGTAGAATTTAGATAGTACTTGGTAGGAAAACACTTTGGGATTAAGACGAACCACAACAACTTGAGATATTTCTTGGAGCAAAGGGACTTGAATGACAAACAACAAAAATAGGTAAGTAAGGTACCGACATATGATTTTGACATTGAGTATGTAAAGGGGAAGAAGAATGTAGTTGTTGATGCCTTATCTAGAAATCTTGCATCCTTCTCCATGTCAGAGGTCTCAGTGGACTGGAAGTCCACTCTCTTGGTATAATACTCCAAGAATACCTTTGATTGTGAGTTGATGGAGGAAATTATTTAGGATGATAGATACAAGGTAGTGGATGATATCATATAATACAATGGAATGATCTATATTTTCCCTAATTCCACAATCAAGGATAATATTTTGAGGGCACCACATGACACACCACTAGTAGGGCACCAAAGGCATGTGAATACCTATCAAAAAATAAGAGAATGATTCTCATGGAAAGGTCTCAAAGGGACTGTACTTCATCATGTGAAGGAGGGTATGACTTGCCAACGTAACAAGTCAAAGTTCACATAACCTGCAGGTCTACACCAACCATTATCGATTCCAGAGAAGAAATGGGATATCATTTCTATGGACTTCATCATGGGATTACCCAAGGTGAAGGGTAGGGACTGTATCTATGTGGTAGTGGACATGACTAAATTTGCACACTTCTTTGTTATTCCTACAAAATAAATTGCATCTCAGGTGGAAGATCGTTTCTTCAGGAAGTGGTCAGATCCCATGGCCTACCGAGTGTTAAGCCCTAATATTGGCTCATTACCCCTTAATTGGGGTATATTATATTAGTAATTTTATTTTATTTATGTCGGCTTGAAGCCATTAGTTGTAATTATACCTCCTAGTCTCCTATATATACCAAGGAGACATTTTCATTTTGAATCATCTTGTACTTGAACATTTAAGTGGGGTAAAAGGAGGTCGCCCCCTTGAAGAGGCTTATTATATGAAATTTTCTCTTTTTCAAGGAGTTGAGCACTTTTTCTAAGGATTTTCTATGCTATATTGATATTTTGTTCTTAACATATGGTATCAGAGCTCAAGGTCTTGGGGTTTCGCTGCTACATCTGAGACACCTTGGAATTTTTGCTATAACTATTTTTTACAATGTTTCAGAAGGAATGGCTTGGAGTATATTTAGTAGATGGATCAAGGTACGTTGGGTTCAAAATTCAGTTCCTGAGGCCTTATACTTTCGTAGATATAGCCTATACAAGATAGGGTTCTGGAATCATCCTGAACTGAGTCATTGCAGAATTTTCACTATAAAAACTTTTCTGTAACGTTTCAGACCTTGAACTCTAGAGGCTATTTATAGAAATTATTAAGGTATCTGTGGAAAAAATTTTAGCTTCTGGGTCATCTTAAATTTGTAGATACACCCTGTGTAAGATAGGGTATCTGACTAGTCCTATTGACTAGTCTCAAGAAGGTGTTCCAGGTAAAACAATCATAACTTCTTCCTATAGTATCCAAATTGTGTGGGACTGGTTTCATTGGATCATGGAAATTTTGTAGTATTTCTGGTATGAGTTTCATAATTTTATATCAATTATTTTGTGCGGGGAACACTATACAAGTGAGATCTCCTGGAAAGGACAAAAATCAACAAGTTGTGGGGAAGTTACCGTAAATTCCACTTAGCACATCCAATTTTGATCAGACCTATGGAATTGTAGAGAAGAAATATCAGAGAAATACATAAAAGAAAGTTCCATATCCAGAAGGGTCGAAACTTGGGATATACAATAGAAGAAATATTGTCTAGCAGAACCACCTCAAAATCAAGGTTCAAAAATGATACTTGGCCAACATGCCACCCAAAAAGGGAACTTCTACACCAAATAACCCTCCAGAAAATCCTACTTGGACTCTTGATGAAGGTGAAGAAATGCATAGGGACATAAATGAACTACAAAATAAGATGGATTCAAT
>ML787903.1:255075-267004 GCA_009831015.1 Picea engelmannii | reverse complement strand
TATTAGGTGAAGGAGAGCTTGGAGGAGAAGGAGTTCGTGAAGGGACTGTTGAGAATGAGCCTCTAATTGGAGTGGGGAACAAGAGAGGATTTAAGGAGAAGGCTATCGAGCTCAAGTTAGCGGGTGCTCCTCTTTGTACAGGAGTGGTTAAGCTAGGCATAGGGAAATCTTCTGCAGTCCTGGGTCTATGCCAGGGTATAGTTTCAGGGGAGAGGGGAGTGACAAGGTCTTGACCCTACGGTCCCAGACCAGGAGAAGAAAACTCGACAGGAACACTCCCAAAATTTAGGAAACGAGAAACTGCAGAAACAGGCCTGTCGGGAAACTGAGGAGGAGAAAAAGGAGCTCCTAAAGAAGGATGTGGTGGACTACCTGGTTCAGTGATGGATGCTTCTTCTTCAGAGGTCTTTCCCCTTCTGAGCACCACCTCTGGGTCTGTTTCGGGCGTAGCTAGAGGCAGTTGTGGATGAGACCACGTATGTCTGCCTCTAAAAGCCACAATTAACAGAGCAGGTTCTCCCCAGCGGAGTCATCACAATGGAGTCGCCAGGTGCATATTAGCAATCTTGAAAGGCTCCGATAATCTGATGCACCTTCGGATTCAGAGGCTCAATGTCATTCTACCCAGGGAAAATCTTCAATTTCGTCCCCGGCAACGGCGCCAGAAATGTTAGCGTCGGAAGTCACTCCTGGATTGCTTGCAGGAGAAGAGCCCGACACCCATCAGTTTAATGTCACGATTTGTTTATAAAGGGGTGATCAAATGGAGATAAAGACTCAAGGAGATATCATCCTAACTCAGGGACTGATTCTGGCATGCAAGGAGCAAAGGAGGTCTGGAATCCTAACTTCATCCAGTGGGTTGATTAAAGGGTGAATAAGTAGAAGACTTAGTAAGAAAGGTGAACAAACAGATTTGGGCAACAGGCTTTAGGCAGTTTGCAAAAGAAAGACTCTGAATGCAAGCTTCGCTTGGTTCAGGGTCTCAAGAGACTGAAAGGGGACTTGACTGGATCCTCCAATTCCAAGTCACTCAGTGCTGGGGGAAATCACAAGAACTGATTAAAGACAGCGCAACTATTACAGTGATCCATTACAACATCATCTTATAATAGCTACAGCTCGACTGGATCCTCCAATTCTGAGTTTCTCTAACACAGTGTAACAAAGGCATGAAAGAAACTGGCATTCATAAGGCAAGAAATCTCAAAAGTTCATGCATAACCAGAATAACAGTGCTTCATTAAAACTTTACAACCGGGATCTCTGCTCAACCATCGATACCCACAAAAATGGCAGAAATGCCTACATATGCTTGGAACTGACTCAGGCGCTGAAGGCGCGATCATATCATGAATTCAATGCTTGACGTTGAGGAGCTTCTCTATCAGGATGGGCTGTCAGTCTGCCTCAATCAAATCTGTCCTCTGCTCCTCTGTCATACGCCTCTTTAATTCAGCATGGCTCGCGCTAGGGGGTAGCTGAGCCCTTTGAATATTGAACTAGCATGTAAAGGTTCCTCTGGTGAGTTGGAGACTCAGCGTGGCTTTCCTGAAGAGAACCGATACAAGGAACCCTCCTGGGTAAATTTCATCCGGGACCTCCATACTCTGCAATAAATTGGTGACGTGAGGCTTCACCCACCCTCTTCTCCTTTTCTGCTGAGCCGAAGCGGCTCTTTGGATCCCCGAGTGGAATCCCTGATGAAAACCCGACCCAGTCCACAGGTCTCTTCTTCTTTCCTCACGGTCTCCTAAACTTCACCGTGACCCTTTCCCGACTCTGTATCGGGTTTCGGGGTTTCACATTCCCCGTTGTCAAGAGTTCTTGACCCTTTGAAATCTCGATCATCGATTCTCCGATGAGCGCGTGTATGGGTTAGCCCTCCTAGCTATACTATGGTCCATACGACCACCTCCTACATGACCTCATCCAAACCTCTGTCGAGGTTTCGGCGCTTTCGATGTCTCGATACACAAGTCGCCGGGACTCGCAATTCCCCGAAACTCGATGGCTCATGGTCGTTGACCTGTCAACGGTCCATTCCCTATCGCGAAAGCCCACCACCTGTCCTCCATGATTGACAGTTGTTCCCCACCGATCGGGAAATCGCGTATCGCGATTCTGCAATTCACAAAACTCTCACTCCTTGGATCTCCGATATCCCAATTCCCGATGAAGCTCTCCTGCGGAGCTTTTGCCGATGGCGCTAGATGATATCGCTAACAAGAAATATTGCTAACACCTCCCAATCAAACTTCCACAACACCCATCACTACTGCTAGTCCCACCAATACCGCCAACCCTTCTAGTAGTAAAGGGTTGAGGACCAAATACGCTTGTGCTATCTGTTCAGAGTATGGCCATTACACTCATCATTGCCCAGCACTGCCACGCTTTCAGCAGACATTGGCCGCCATGCGCCATAACTTCCATAACAACCCACGCCCTGCTATGTCCTCTTCAACAAAAATCACTAACATTTGCTATGTCACCACTACAGTCAATGAACGTATGAGATGCCCTTGCTCTCTCTACGATTCACTAGCTCATTTTACATACCAGTGTCCTATTATCCTTGAATACAGGCGATGTCAATTGGCCTTGCTTCACCAACCTGCAGAGGTGATACTTGACATTACCTCGTCACTTTAGGTTCTTCATGTCATTTCTCCGGAGCCCGAGGCACTCCGAACGCCTCCATGGTTCTTCAATGACATCTCCGAGGATTTACCCCGCAACCCTCCCAACTCACCTGCTCATTCCCCTATGGACACTCTCCACCCAACCACCACGGGTACCCCTCAGTACTTCAATATATGGTTTATGTCGAGTGAACCCTCACCATCTCCTAGCATTGCTCCCTCTGCTTCTCCATCAGGGGGCAACCACACTGACACTGAGATCACTCCTCACGACCCCTTGTATTCTCAGCGTTTCCAATGCGACGAGGAAATACTCGAAGTGCTAAACTGCCCAGAATCTCCCTGGGATGCGCTACATCGCCGTGCACTCTTCTCTCCACAGGAAGCCCCCATGCCTCCTAACCAAAACCCCATTTACACAATCGAAACCAAATATTTTATCCCATCCGGGCCTATCGATTGGTTCAACAATCCCATTCCTGCTCATGATGCGTTTGAAGAAGGAAACATGGCCAACATTTCCCCCACCATCAAAATCAACATTTCCATTAAAAATGGCATCGTCTAAGAAATTACCATTGGAGCTGCTTGAACTCCTCAGGAAATCGCTGCATATAAATCCCTCTTCTAGGAATGCAGGGATATTTTCGCCTAGTCATACACGGAAATGCCTGGCCTCGATCCCTCTATTTTCAAACATCGCATCGACACCTAGCTCGACATCACACCAATTCGCCAAAACTAGTGACCACTACACCCATCCAAAGTCACAGCTATCAAAGCCGAAATTGACAAATTATGCACGGTCGGGTTTATTTACCCCATCGCTTACACTTCATGGGTTTCCAACCCTGTACCCATCGACAAAAAATAGGGCACTATCTGCGTTTTCATAGACTTTCGCAATCTCAATAACGCATGTCCAAAAGACAACTTTCCAACGCCTTTCATCGATCAAATTATCGACGACTGCGTCAGCCACGAGGCTCTCTCCTTTATGGACGGATTCTCCGGCTATAACCAAATTCAAATCCACCCAGTCGATCAGTATAAAACCGCATTCACTACCCCATGGGGTAATTTTGCATATCGTGTCATGCCTTTCATCTTAAAGAATGTTGGCGCAACTTTCCAGCAGGCGATGACATACATCTTCCATGATCTGGCTAACATCATCCTCGCCTACTTGGATGACCTCACAGCTCGATCCAAGAAACGCACCCAGCATCTTGATGATTTACGAATCATCTTTCAACGGTGTTGTTAGTACAACATCCGCTTGAGTCCTCTCAAGTGTGTGTTCTGTGTCACCACCGGGCGCCTCCTCGATTTTATTGTTTCCCAAAGAGGTATTACCGTCGACCCCCTCAAAGTCCAAGCTATCACCGAAATTCCACCTCCTTAGAATTTACGGCAACTTCAGAGTCTACAGGGCAAAGCTAACTTTCTCAGGCGCTTTGTCCCTGATTACGCCATACGCGCACATGGTTTCCTCCGCTTACTACGTCATGACATCCCATTTCATTGGGACGACCATGCCCAACAGTCATTTGACGATCTTAAAGTAGCGCTTTCAAATGCACCTTTAATTAGTGCACCTGACTATAATCGGGACTACATCCTCTACGTATCAGCATTAGCTATATCAGTAGCCGGCGTCCTCGTCCAGCTCGAAGATGACAATCGTGAACACATCATTTATTACATCAGTAAGAACCTCTCAGGACCACCCTTGAATTATAAACACGAAGATAAACTTGCTCTTGCAGTTGTCCTTACAGTCCAGAAACTGCGCCATTACATTCTGCTTCGCACCACAAAGGTCATCACAGATTCCAACCCTATGCAGTACTTTCTCAGTCGTCGACAAGTTAACGAAAAATTCGCTCGATGGATCATTATCCTTTAGGACTACGGCCTTGAGTTCTCAACACCTAAGAGTAAGAAGGCCCTCGTTCTCGCTGAACTTGTCACATCCCTCCCCTCTAACACCACTAGTGCCCCCGTCAACACCGACTTTCTTGATGAACATCTCTTTTACATCACTTCAGATGATCCTTGGTATGGCGACCTTCTCGTCTACCTACGAACTCAAAATTTCGGTAACCACCTTTCATGAGATGATTGTCGACGTATTTTCCATCAGGCCCCCCGCTAACTCCTCATCGGAGACATCCTATACCGGCGGGGTGTCGACACCATTCTTCATCGATGCCTGACTATTGACGAGTCCCATAGAGTCTTAAACAAATGCCATAGCAGCGCCTTTGGGGGCCATATTTCGGGTATATCCACTGCTCAAAATATTATCCGAGCCGGTTACTTTTGGCCTACCTTGTTTCATGATTGCATTCATGCCGTGAAACGGTGTGAGCAATGTCAGCTCTATGCCAAAAAAGCCCGAGCTCCCCCCGCTCTTCTCCACCCTGTCATTACAGCCGGCCCTTTTTGCAAGTGGGGCATCGACTTTATGACTTGTAATCCCCCCTCCAGCAATGGCCACAAATACATTGTTCTTGTCATTGATTACTTCACCAAATGGGCTGAAGCCATGCCCACTTTCAACAACACTGCGGACACTGCAGCGCATTTTTTCTTTAACCACATCATATCCCACTTTGGAGTACCCCTCCAACTCATTTTTGACCATGGGAAACACTTCGAGAATGAGATCTTCGTCGAACTCTCCTCTCGGTTAGGCTTCTCTCATGAGTTTGCCTCACCATATTACCCTCAGTCAAACGGACAGGTCGAGGCTGTCAACAAAGTCCTCAAGACCATGTTACAGCACACGGTTAATAAACATAAAACCAATTGGCATCATATGTTATTTTCTATGCTATGGGCTTATCGAACGGTGGTGAAGACCGCTATTGGTTTCACACCATTCCATTTAGTCCATGGGGTCGAGGCAACTCTTCCCATCGAATGCGAAATTCCTACCTTACGCACCGCAATTGAGCTATTACGTGACACTGCTCCAATGGAGCAGCGCTTGTTGAACTTGGAGTCTCTGGATGAAGATCGTCGATCTTCCTTATAGAACAACGAGGCAGCTAAAAAATGATCCAAGGCTACCCTTGATCGCCACGTCAACCTTCGATCATTCCGCTAAGGCGACCTCGTCTTGGCTTATGATATCACTCATGATACCTTTGCCCATGGAAAATTCGAATCACTTTGGCATGGCCCTTACATTATCCAACATTGCCTCACCAAAGGCGCATATATCCTAGCCTCTCCCAAAGGCCTCTCTCTCAAAGAACCCGTCAACGGGTTGTATCTCAAGAAATTTTATGCTTAGAAGTAGTCATTCTACTTTAGGTTATTTTTTCTTTTTAGTGTTTTTAATCTTTTTTTCCTACCCTCACGTCTAAACTATCCCTTGTGTTATTGACAGATGCTTCCTCCACCAGCCTACCACATTGGTTACGCCGACGGCACCAGCCGTTGGACGCAAAATCTCGCTTCGGCTGCTTGGGCTCTTTACACACACTCACATGAAATGCTACATTCAAGCGGCATATGTTTGGGGCCAGCAACCATCAACCAAGCCGAATACACTGTGGTCATTGGCCTCCTGGCCAATGCCCAGCATCATCATATTCATCACCTTAGCGTCTTCCTCAACTCTCAACTAGTCGTTCTCCATCTCAACAATGTCTACCATGTACGCGATTCGTGTCTCTTTCGCAAATACCTGCAGGTTAGGCTTTTATAACGAAATTTTGATTCCATTACATTTACACATATTCCAATACAATTGAATCAAATAACAGATCAAATAGCTAACATGGTGTTAGATTGGCATATATCACATCAAGCTACACATACATAAACATCTCACAAATCCTGTCACAGCATAAATATACAAGAGACATCATCAAAAAACATCAACAAAGACATGTAGACAACATCAGGATCTCAAAATATGTATACTCATATATATAAAGGCCCATCAGGCCATCCGAATGTTTACATACAAAAATACATGTATCTGTAGGCCAATGCAGCACCTCGGTACAAAAAATCAACTCACCAGCCTAAATACAACCAAAACGAGATACATCATGCACCACTCATGGTGCCTCTATCGCACCACCACCTGCTCCTCCCTCAGGAGGAGGTGGTGGCCCACCACCACCTGCCCCAGGCAGTGGTGGACCACCCATAGGACCCTCCTGCCCCAGCGGTAGGCGTCCACTCATCATAGCAGCAAGCACTGCTGCTCGCCGCACTATGGCCCACCATGGTGGCGGTACCCCTACACACTACTCCAGGAAACTCTCATCCTGGATGCACATCCACATGCCCTCCGGCACATCCTGTAGAACCGTCTCCAGATGACGGCGTATGTCATCATAATCCACTCCGGTCGCCGCCGGAGGAGCGTGTGATGGCCCCGCACCAAGGTCATCATATCGGTGCCTCCTCGCTTCTCGCTCCAGCTTAGTTGGTCGCCCCGCGGCACCCTCCTGCCGACGCCTCTCTCCCTATGGTAGTCTCTCTGGCTCTCGACGAGTCGACGCTCTCTACATCTCTACCTCGCGCCCGCGAGGTGCCACATCTTCACATACACCAAACAACAACAAAAGATAGTATCAGTATCTATATCATACACATATGGACTGATATCTCAAAAAACAACATAAACCACAAACACGCACACCAATACTAAACATACCTCGTTGGTCAAACACCTCCCCTGGAGGTAGTACCATGTCTGGGTCACCCTGGAAGTCCACCCCAGCATAGGGGTACCGAAGTATCACCTGCGGCATCTGCCACCATATCCATGCCGCCTCTACCGAAAAGAAGTGGCCACCTTCGCCACCACCGTGACAAAGCAAAACTGTCGACCACCGCCTCAACTGCGGCTCTCATGTACCTGGCATCTCCAGTATAACCCTCGAGCGCAACATCGGCACCCTCTCCAAAAACCAGGCCACTAGGATGGACTCGAAAGCAAACTCTCCTCCATCAGTGGATCGACAGTGGTCCAACTGTGCCACCATCCTAGCATGAAGCATCAGCCCCCAAGCAAACTGCTTGCCGGCCACCACTCTCTCCAACACCAATAGCTGGCCACCACTAATCCGTTGGGTCGCAAGTGACCCATATATCTGAACAATCATCACCGCTATACAGCGATGTGCCAGGGAGTCTATCGCACCGATACTCACCACCGTCCCAGACATAAAGTCCCGACCTGAGCAGTATCTCTGGCCAATATTGGCCAGCGAAATGGTCCTGGGAAACACCGGCTCCATCGGTAGGGGCGTTCCCCGAAAGAGGAGCCCAGTCAAGAAATAAATATCCTCCACCACAATGAAGGGGATCTGCTCTCCTCGCACGAGGAAGCAGTGCACCTCCGGACTCCACATCTGGATCAGGAACTGGAACAGATACTCCTATGGCCGTATCAATGGGCAATCAAAGAAATTTAGCAACCCACAGGTTTTCAAATTCGCACACACCCCGGGCCCCTCAATGGCCATGGCGTCTCGCAACTGGGCCCAGTCTCGCTCTCGCCACCGCACTGGCATCGTCACTACTATCCACCTGCAGACAATAGAGAGTCCTATATCAGCTCATGCAACCATCAACAACATCAAAAAGACTCATTTTTACCCTTCAACCTTGCCTCCTAGGCGTGGTTTTTCTTACCCACAGGTGCGCACACATGCGCGCCTGTTCATTACACAGGCGCGCACATATGCGCTCCTGTTCATTACACAGGCACGCATAAATGAATGCATGTTCACTGCACAGGTGCGCATCAGCGCGCACCTATTTTGCTTCATAGGCGTGCCCCTACGTGCACCTGTTCACCATACAGATGTGCACAGGTGCGCTCCTGTCAAACCCACAGGTGCGCACTAGTGCGCACCTGTTCAACTCACAGGCGCGCCTCGCAGGCATGCCTTAAATTCTCCCTATCGCACACCCATGCGCGTATATTCGGTGTACAGGCATGCACGTATGCGTGCCTGTCACTAAATTTCCCGCGCATGGGGAGCCCACACCCCCTAAATACACCTGTACGGCCCTCCGTACACACCCTGCCCAAAAATTGAAAACCTATTTCTATGCAGGATGATCATACCACTAACCTGATACTCGCAAATCGTCAATCGGATGCCTCGTCTTCCCCGAATCTCCAAATCTCCTCTGAAAACTGCTCGTCCAGTCACTATTGCAGCAGGTACAAATGAGGTGGCAATGTGGGCCCTACAGCTATATATAGGCCTTTTGCCAAACTTCCACTCACCATTCGGGGAGCCCAAGGTGTCCATTTTTCAAACCGTCTTCTACCACGGGATCATCATCCCGTCACCTACATCACAGCAGTCCCTAGGTCTCTTTTCATCCTGAGCCCCCGGGGCACCCTTTTTCTCATATCATGGTCAAGTACGCACACGCATAGTCACATTTATCAAATACATGCTCATATATTTGATTCTCTTCAGATATTGTTCACTTTGGGTTTTGGTGTTAATGTGTCCAGGTACTTGATCATCATCCATCGACACAACCCCTTCAGGTATATACTCAACACTGGCATGTAGTCTTTCCCGCTATATCGCATTTACATTTCCAGTCACATCCTCTGATATTGGCCTCTAGGATCCCCATTCCTGGCTCTGCAGTACCCATGCCTCCATTTGCATCTTCGGTACTGTTACCCGGTAGCATTCTTACCCACATGAGTTGTCCCATTCATAGCACCTTTTGCCACTTTTTGACACTCATGTTGTTTTTTAATTACCCTTTAGGGATGGGAGTCCCGATAGTCTTTCATCATGTCGTGAATCAGCCACATACTCCTTCTCCTCATTTTGCTAGCTTTCCCACCCGGACTCCCAGATTATCTCTTTACGGTTCTCTTTTTTACCTGCACCTCCGTAGTATCATGAACCCTCCATTTCATCCACCATCAGTTTGCCCATCTGCGAACCTACTTTCATTTCACCTACCTCATACAGAAACTCACCAATGGGGCCCTCACCCTTCATCAGTTTTCCAAAGCACATTATGCCCTACATGGGCCACCCATATCACACTAGGGCACCCGTTTCTGTATTTGTACATTTCTCCCCAATTATTCGTTATTTATTGTACAAACGCCTTTATTTCCAGTCATTACATTTTCTTTTGTCGTCACCGTTGGCAACTTGCCTTCTTTTGGCCACACGCAACCCATGTCACCCTTGGTTGGAGAATTACTTATCATCTACCCTTTCCGGCATCATCCATATCTTCATAGTACTCCACAGTTCACTTACCTCTACCCTCTGAATTTTTTCACCTTGTCCCGCCTCTGGCACAACTTCTCATCGGTCTTGTCGTCCCCCTGACACTCGACCTTGTTCCACGGTTGCGGCCACTATTTATCTCATACATCCTCCAACCAAAGGAAGTCTTGAGTCTTCCCACTTCTTGACTTCATCCATATACCTCTGCCACTTCCTCACCTTAGTAGATTCCACGAAGCCCTTTGCTTCTGGGAGTCGCATTCCCCTTTTGTCAACATCAACACAATTTTCCAGAAGGGCGACAGTATCTTGATTCTCATTCTCCATTCGATGAGAGATCTCAGATGGCACAGGGTGAAACACCATTGCTCCTTTCTGTCGTTGGCCCCCATAACATTCGACGCCAACACTTTCTCGTGTTACGGTGGGTCTTACTTTGCGACTATTGCAGTTATTTCTCTCATTTTCCAAAGACCTCTGAACTTGGCTAGGCTATCAATGCCCACATAAATCACTGCTACTTATTATCGTGATCACTGCCTATTGTTCTGAGTATGTTCATTTACAGAATTTTCTTTTGCCTTTATCACAACCGCCCCCGAGGGAACTATCGTTGTCTACACCAATGCTTCCATCATCTTTTTCAGAGTTACATAACACGAGCATGGGGCATGCCCACCTCGTTTGTACACAATTGTATATTTTACGCACCTTATGGAAGGTCGGATCCTACTAGTTCCTTTCTCCTCCAAAGGATTGCTCTGAACGATCCCACTATTGCTTTATCTTACAACAACATTCTCAGTAGAAGAAACATTGATGGATTTCGGCTATACGTATGCTCCTAACCTCATCCATCAGGGGGCATCTGTTATCACTGAAATTTCGTTAGCACATGGTTACAAGAACTCAGCATCGTCAAACAGTGATGAAGTCATTCATGGACTTGAATTAATTCCATAGCATTCAGAAAAGGTCAAAAACTATATAAAGTAGTGAAAAATTGAAGAGCGCTTTACAGAAGTTGGGCGCGTGCACACATGCACAGAACAGGAACGTGGAGTGCATGCATACGTGCACGATGCGTGGTTGTTAGTGAAAAAATCCGCGCACCTGCTAAACGATGCATTTATTGAAGTGGTCGGCCTCCCAACCACTTATGGACCATCTCCCAAGCCGATTTGACCCTCAAATCTGAGCTGAATCGGAATGGTGGGCTGGTCAAAGACCTAATAATGCCCTAAATGGCCTCTTTTCACACTACAAAGAAGTTAAACAAAATCCCAAAGTAATGCTATAAAAATCCATGAATGCACCTCATTTTCTCAAGGAATTCTAAGTAATGTTATGTTGCCTAGGTTGTTTTAAGGACTCCATCCTTGACAATAACACATTGGCACCATTTCATTGAGCAATCCACCTCTCCATTGAGTGGATTTGCAAGGAGTTATTTCACCACCATTTCCATTTTTCTTGTTGTAAGGAGATCAAGCTTGTGAGGGTCCAATAGCCTTCCCTTGGAGGAAGAAGGGACTCATAGTCCCCTTTCTTCTTGGTGCTTTGATTTCATCAATAGATCAACCTAAAAAGCATTGGTGATATTGGTCTTTTTGTTCTTGTTATCTCTATGTCCCTATGCTTATGAGTTTAGTTTGTATTAGTTTAATTCTTTCTTATAGTTTTCTTTTTCTTTCTCTAACTCTTTCCTCTACAGCTGTCATGCTCAGCAAGACCCAACTGGGCATGCAAGCACCTCTTATTTTCTCACCAAGGTGATGAAAAGGGTGCAACAGCCATTATGAATTTTCGGTCATGCCTTTTGGCCTTACAAATGCACCTTCCACATTCCAAGGGTTGATGAATTCCGTTTTCAAGCCCTTCCTTAGAAAATTTGTGTTAGTATTTTTTGATGATATACTAATCTATAGCAAGTCTTGGGAGGATCATGTGCGACATGTTGAAAAGGTGCTACAACTACTAAAGGAGAAACAACTATATGCCAAACCATCCAAATGTTTCTTTGGAGTA
>ML787903.1:235706-253274 GCA_009831015.1 Picea engelmannii | reverse complement strand
TTTCATGCTTAAAGAAGTTTATAGGCGACAAGATCCCCGTTCAAACTATATTTCCAGAACTTGACGAGGAAGGAAAAATCATATTGGAGCCTGAAGCCATCACTGACACAAGAATTCGCTAGCTAAGGAATAGATCCATTTCAAAGTATCTAATTAAATGGAGTAAACTATCGGTTGAAGATTCCACTTGGGAAGATGAGTCTTTTATACAGAAGCATCCATAGTTACTCAAGCATTGTGGACAACACTTTTCTCAAGGGGAGGGGCATGTTAAGCCCTAATATTGGCTCATTACCCCTTAATTGGGGCATATTATATTAGTAATGTTATTTTATTTATGTCGACTTTAGGCCATTAGTTGTAATTATACCTCCTATATATACCAAGGAGACATTTTCATTTTGAATCATCTTGTGCTTGAACATTTAAGTGGGGTAAAAGGAGGTTTTCCCCTCGAAGAGGATTATTATCTAAAATTATCTCTTTTTCAAGGCATTGAGTACTTTTTCTGAGGATTTTCTATGCTATATTGATATTTGGTTCTTAACACTGAGGAACATAGTTAGTGACCGGGATAACAGGTTTCTCGATGCATTTTTTCAGGAGCTATCCAGGTTGTCTGGAATGAAGTTAATACCTAGCACTAGCTATCATCCCCAGAATGACGAGCAGACAGAGATAGTAAAAAAATGGATCAAGGGGTACCTGAGGAATTATGTGTTAGGGTAGCAATGAACATGGATAAAATAGTTGCATCTCGATGAGCAATACTACAACACCACTCATCACATGTCCATAGGGATGAGCCCATTCAAGGCATTTTATGGATATGATGCTCCATATTTTGTGGATTTGGAATTTTGAGAGAGAAAATATCCTAAGTCCAATGACTGGTTACAGGAAATCTAAGACATCCTAAGAGTCTTGAAAGAGATTCTACAGGCCATTCAGAATCAAAAGAAAATGTATGCAGGCGGACAAAATATAGAACTCAAATTTGAGGTTGGATATCTTGTCTTTTTCAGATTTCAGCTATACAGATAGTCATTGCTAAAGAAGAGTGGTGTAGAAAAGATCAAGCCATGATTTTACGAGCCCTACAAAGTGATAAGGAGAGCTGGGGAAGTGTCATATGATATGGAGCTACCAAAAGGTAGCATGATCCACAACACATTCCATGTTTCTTGCCTCAAGAAGGCATTAGGATAGTAGGTCATTGCTTCAACAGATATTCCTCCACTAGATGAGGAATGGTAGTTGGTTCTAGCCCCTGAGAGGATAGTTGATTTCAGGGAATGAAGATTGAGGAGTAGGTTCATTCGAGAGTATTTGGTTATATGGAGAGGATTTTTGGTAGAAGAGGCTACCTGGGAAGGGGAGCATATTCTATAGCACCCTGATCTAGAATTTCTTGAGGACAAGCAATTTTGGGAAGGTAGGATTGTAATGTCCCTTTCCAAGTGACCGTGATGACTCAATAGCCTATATGACTCACATAGGATATAGTCAACAAGGAAAAATGGAGTCGAGGAGGTGTCACTAGGTAAAAATAATGTCAAACCCTAAAAGTGACATTAAATAAAATAAACAATTATATTTAAATGGAAATAGAAGGAAGATAAAGTGAAGATTTGATTTTGTCAAAATGGTGGAAAGATCTAGAAGGTCCAAAGGAAGAATAAATAGAGGAGAAACCTTTACCCTTGGCATTATGATTTGATATCTCATTGAGTGCTCTTGTAGCCAACATTTTCATTGGAGTTTTGGGAAAAACCCTTCCATTGCAGGTTTAGTTTCAATGGTGCGATATCCAAACTAGCTAGACAAAGAGAGGGATCTATCTGGAGTCCTCTTTGATTTATTTGTAGTGTTTGATTCAATTCTAGAGGGAATTGAAGTATACCAGTAAACACGTGACATTTTGCAGTAGGATTCAGGAGGAGTTCATTCATCAGAGCCACTGAAATTTAGAGGGTTTCGCGAAACCCTAAGAGGATGCATCCTCATGGGTTGAGTAAGGGTCATCCTGTGAGGGCTCGCGAGTCACCCAACAAACTTCCCACGAGGACCCCTATAGATTGGGGTTTGCGTCAGATTGGGCCTGAGAAGATCATGTTGAAGGTTTGGAGGGTCACCTACATGATAAACATCACTAGAGAATAGTAGTGGAGGGATTGGAGAGCCTTGGCTTCATTGATTGGAATCATGCCAGCTTTCCTATGTTGTTTCTATGACATATTGTGTTGCTTCCTAGAAGCTATTAGATTGTGTGATTAGTAGTATTCTGTAGTTTTTATTACAACCATTAGTTGTCATTGTACTGATTTGGGAGTTTCCATCCATAACAATATGCCATTGTTATCTACTCTAAAATTTGTGTAATGAATGTTCTCTATCTGTTTGATAATATTCCTCATTAAGTAATTTGTTAGCAACATAAGAATTTAGGTGTAAGAGTGTGAAAATTCCATACAGTGGTTGGTGGCTTATGCCAATCTCTTTGCTTCGTCTTCTTATTCTTTGTCTTTCTATTCCTTCTAGACTTCTGGTTAATAGTAACTAGACTTTCACCAAATGAGGAAGGAGGAGAAACACATTTCAATGGTGAAGAAGGTAAAGGGTTAGCATCAATTTGATTCCCTTGACATAAAGTGCTTACTTGAGAAGCTTCAAGAGCATTATGAATACTTGGAGTGGATGAAAACCAAGCCGATATTCCCAAAATCAATCCAAGAATGTTAAGAGTGGCCATCAAGGGAGCACCAATGTTTCCAAATAAAGGAAAAGCACAAGTATCCCCTTGGAAAGAGGTCCCTTGGTTGGTATCCTTGAGAAATTTATCCATAACAGTCTTATGCAGATGTTCTTCCCTTGTGGGACTATCCAATTTAGTTTTGGTCTCTTCAACCAACTCTGGTAGAGGAGAGTCAAGATGTTCAAACCTTCACCTTTGAGGGGGTGGCTCCACACTTTTATTTGAAAGACATAGGGTCCTTCTAGATTGATGGAGCGATTGGTTAGCCACTTTGAATCAAAGATTCAAAAGCAACAAGACACAAACAACCTGAGGCCAACTAAACAAAAAAAAATAGAACACAACTAACAAAATCTTCGGTATCGATCAACAAACAAACTACTCTCCCAAATCTCAACCTAGGGTTATTAGGACTTGGATCTTAAACAAAGAAGATATGATCAAGAGGGCCTTCTAGAAACTTATATGGGTTGATTAAGTCCCAAGACT
The DNA here is from genome assembly GCA_009831015.1 of Picea engelmannii. Lineage (NCBI taxonomy): Eukaryota > Viridiplantae > Streptophyta > Pinopsida > Pinales > Pinaceae > Picea > Picea engelmannii. The sequence goes on along the minus strand of ML787903.1, from coordinate 250,030 downwards.
AATCAATGAAGGAATGAGAGACAATTACAATAGAATGCTTGTAATGTTCACCAAAGGTGCAAGTACCTGTGTGAAGACAAGAACCCTCCAAAGGAGACAAAATGGTGATTAGAAATACACCTTAGGTACCATGAGAAATTCCCACTCGCACTCACCTATGGGATTTCCTAGGAATAGCCACTAGGGTTAAAACTTCACAATTGGTGACCGAGCGAAATAGTCATGAGTTGGGATCACACATACAGGAAGGGAAATAAATATTGAAGCTTCCAAAAAGAGTTGGCACATAAAGAATATGACACTTCAAAAACCCCCATATAGGTAGTAATTCAATGAACACTAAACCAAGTGAATGAGGAGCTTGGTTTAATGTAGGTAGTCTTTTCCTTCTTCTATACTAGAACAATTAAGCTCCTGCAAGGTGAGGAGCTTGGTCTGATGTGGTCCTTCAAAATTATTTCTTGGATCTAGAGTTTGATTTCTTCATTCTCCCTAACAGAACACCTGTATATAGGGCCTCCAGGTAGAGGAGAACCGAGTGTCAAATAAATTTAGTGATTTACCTGAAAGTGAAAATGCACCCCAGTAGGTGAGGCAAAGATGTCTTTGTTCTCTTCTACTATATTTTCGACATGTTGTTGTTGTGTAGAGAGACCTCATGTAGAATTTTTGGCACTTGAAATGACCTTTTGTTCACCTTCTAACCAAACCATAAAGAGGACAAATATCCTAGTCTGAGAGACCACCCTTTTGCAGTGCTTTGCGGAGATCAAAAACACTACAATAATTGGTACTACCTATGATACCCTATAGAGTTGACCTCCCAAAGTAATAATGACACTACGTGGTCTAGATTCATAAACAACATGATGCTTCCACATATATGGTTGTCCTAAAATAAAATCACAAACTTCAAGGGGGGAAACATTATAAAATGCCTCGTATTTGAAGGGTTGTATGCCATAGGGAAGGCGACATTGTTGGTTGATGCGGATGTCTCTTCCTTGGTTGAGCCAAATGATGGTGTATGGCTAAGGATGCAGTGTTGTTTTTAGTTTCAACCTCTTGAGGACCTCTTCTAGGATCAAGTTCTTCTAGATACTTCTATCAACAATGAAATGAAAGGGGGTTACCCTTCACCCACATCTATGAGAGGAAGAGGCACTCCCCTTCTTCAGTCTCCTTTGGCTCCTCTAGCTAAAATTTTGTGGTAGCGATGGTAACATTGGGTTCTACATCAATGATCTATTTTCCCTTATCTATATCCATATCAGAGTCTGATTTGACATATGAATCTAAGGATTTTGTCTTGGCCAACAATCACTGTTTGGAGTGACATTCATCGGTGTTGTTCCAAAGGATTGTTTGGAGCTCACACCACTTTCCATTGTCCTTCAAATTATCATTACCCTTCTTTTTTTGTGGCTTGTCCTGGTTATATTGGGGCTGACCATCCTTGCTTTGTCCTTTGATCTGGGAATTATGACCACCTTTATCATGCTTCTGTTGTGATGGGTTTGCAGAACTGAAATCCTGCTTATTCTTTTTCGTTTTCTCAATCTTGACAGCATATCAGTAAGTGGCTCCCAGTGAGGAGATGTACAATAACTCTATGTAGGTTTGGATGTGCCTATGTAGGCCATTGTGGTACTTCAATACCAAGTGTTTCTTGTAGTATTTAATGCCTAGTTTTGTGTGCAAGGTATGGAAGATGTTGATGTACTTTGAAACTGTCTGGTCTCTCTCTTGATGCAAAGTTTTCCATCTTGTGTACTAGTCATCATAGTTTCCAACAGGGTAGTATTGCTCCTTGAGGGAATCAATAAAATCCACCCAAGTGGGTCCTGTCCCAAAAATTGTAGACTCATCTTCGACTTATTTTTCACAGTAAGTCTCCCACGAATCTCTGACATGGGAAATGGATTTAAGGAGCGCGAAGGTGATTTTTTCACCGTTGGAAAAAATTTGGACAGAGAAATAACCCTCTATCATACTTAACAATTTTTCCAAAGCATCGACGTCTACCTATCCTTTAAATAAATGAATATTAAATTTAAATTGTACCTTAATTGTCATCGCACCTTTGAAGTGACTACTAGTTGAAGGTGCCTTCGTTGTTGTTGGTAACTGTCGAAGGATCTGTGGGAAATTATCCATCATTTTGTTCCTCTGTTGCAAAAGGGATTCCTTGAGCAATAGTTTGATAGGATCTCTTGATCTATCATCTCTTGTTTCTTTTTCCATGGGAGGTTGCTTGGGCTGGTGGGAGTGTTCTTCGCCAAGCTCAACCAGTTTGAGACCCAACCCTTGTTAGCCTGACCTCGTTGAGGACATGCACAAAGAAACAATAAAGAGAAGATTGCTATGATACCACTAATTCATAATATATTGAGAACGAGATGAAGCCAGATATATAACAAGGAAACACACATATATATTGTAAGCAAAACAATAATACAGTTAAACTCAAATTCTATTAATGATTGTATGGAATACAAAAGACTGTAAAATGCAAAGCACACAAGCTAGCTAGAATGGTGGTAGCTTATCTCTAAAGAGAGAGATGTGTCGGCTATTCTCATTCACAAGAAGTTGATTAAAAAGAAGCTGGAAATTCCTTTTAACATAAAGAATCAATGAGAAAACCCTAACCCTAAAAGATGAAACACCAAAAGGTTTGTGGGCCCCGATGTGGTTAGTTGATACATCAACTTCCAGGGGGAACAAATTTTTCATATGATATATGTTTGGGGCATTCAGTACCTCATTGAAAAGGTCTAGTTGAGGAGTACACATTATGTTCGGCCTATCATCTTCCTTCAACCACCTATTAAGCGCTTCTGTGCCAAAAAAATGTCATTTTTGGGCCTTAAAACGACCCCAGAAGTTTGGGACCCAAAAAACCATAGAAACAATGCCAAGATGTAAAATCATTCTGAATTAGTGGAACAGGTGGGTGGCCACCAATATCCACCTGGATCAACTACATAATTAAGTAACATTTAAACATGAAATGCAAGAATTCCTAATCAAGTGAGGAAAAAAATAACCATATTGGTTGCTAAATTGTCAAGGAAACAATTTATTTCATAAAATGCATCATATGTATGCATGTTTATATACAAATGGATTGCAAGGTAACAAATATAGTTAACCATCAAACAACATTAAAAATATCGAAGATAAAATCTTGGTAAAAGTGGAGGTTAGAAAAGCAAGGAAAAAATTGAGAATTTAAAAATTAAGACCGATAATTGATCAAGGCTTAGGCCCAATTTAGATTGCCAAAAGTAAATGTCATGCACAATTTTGTTGCACTGTATACAAAGAATAATAATTTTTATATTCACTCTTGTTTCCTATCTCTTTAGATATTTATTTATTACATAAATGGAACCTTTTTTGTTGTGTGAATAGAGAACCAGTTGAATGGTGTCATTTAGTGCATACAAACTGCCATAATACAGGAAAAGAGAAAATATTCTAGCATAAACTCTTCAAGAGAATGGTGTCATTTAGCAAATACCAACTTCCATAATACAAGAAAAGAGAAAATATTCTAGCATAAACTATTCAAGAGCATTCATAATATTTTCAACTTGAAACTGGGGATAAATATAATAGACACCCCATGACAATGATTGAGACATATTTGAGTTATATCATTTATGACGCCTAAATTCCCTACTGATGCTATGCTAGAAACCTCTCCAAAGTTCATATGCATGAATGTTAATACAAGTGGACCTGAAACTAACAAATACAAGGGGATACCACTATATTTTTCGTATAATACATATAAAAGATGTACCTGGAAAAACCACTATGCCAACTACCAAGTCATGATTTTATTAAAAAATATAATATCATTGCGATAAATAACTAATTTATTGCATAATAAAGTAACATTAAAACATGAAATGCAAGAGTGCCTAATCAAGCAAGGAAAAAAATTCACCATCTTGGTTGTTGAGGTGCTAAGAAGACAATTTATTTAATAAAATTTGTCATATGCATGCATACTTATACAGGTAGATTGAAAACTAAAAATGTACTCATCTATCAAACAACTCAAGAAATTGTAGCAAGCAAAATCTTAACAGAAGTAGATATTTAAAAAGCATGGGATAGTTTGAGCATTTAAGATTAACTGATCAAGGTTTGAACCAATTCAGATTCCCAAAAGTAAATGTCATGTTTAAGTTTTATTGCATTATAAGCAAAGACAAATTAGTTGCATATTCACACGTGTTTCCCATCTCTTCAAATATATATCTATTACAGAACGGGAAACCTTACATCCAAGTGAATGACATTGTTTAGAACATACACATTTTCATCATACAAGAAAAAATAAAAGATTTCAGCATGAAATTTGGATCAACATTCCTGACATTTCAACTTTAAACTAGGGACAATATAATAGATATCCCATAACAATAATTGATCCACATTTGGGTTAAATAATCTATCAAGCTTATATCTCCTACCAATGCAGTGCTATCAAACTCTCCAAAGGTCATAGGTAGTAACCAACATCTATCATTTCTAAAAGAAGCCTATTTCACTATCTCACTATTTTTCATATATACACCCTATAGGAGGAATCTAAAACGACTATGGCCATTGTTTTCTTGCATTTAAACAAATACTTTGCAAATACCAAGCTTGGAACTATAGAATCAAGTTTTAAAAATAAAGAATATGAAGGTTTTCCTACCTTTTAGGCTCAACAATTTGTTAATATCTACTTTAATTTTTAGCCTCCGTATCTACAATGTGTTGGCACCAGATCCACCCCAGATCTAGTCTTTGGTACAGTTTGAAATGCCAAAAACAAATCCGAGGATGGATGCAAAACAAAATCATTTTTGGTATGTATAGTTTTACTAGAATAGTCCAAAGGTCACATTTTTACTAGGCAATATATTTGTATGAAAATTAACAAGGGGCAATTTTATTTTCTAGTGCTTCTATCATTTCCATCGATCCAAATTCACCACAAATTCCCAAGTTATTCCAAAACCAACATAACTAAGATAGACATAACAATTATACAATGATTAAATCAATACCCTTTCGAGAGACCCTTCAAGTGAGTAAGATTAAAAAAGAACCATGCATTTAACGTATAATTGATTCTAGAAAATTCTAGGAAAATATTTTGCAAATCTTGAAAATGGACGAAATCAATGGCCTAGGGAAAAAAAAAAATTCTCCTTCATCCTTCAGATAGAACCCATGGCATGAAATTTTTGTAGAGAGAGAAAACAGACTTCCAAAATTTTCACAATTCAAAACTTTCAAATCCCATATGAATGTTTCTCGGACATATTTTAAATAAGTCCAAGCTTTGAAAGATAATATTTCATTAAACCATAATTACATACCAGGATTAGAATTCGGTTGGAAAATAATAGTTGGCAGAGGAATTTGAATTATCCCCTCACATTAGGAGTTTCCCTATTTATCCCTAGATGTGATTGAGCCTCAAAAGTGACCCAAAATTTGTAGTCCCCAACCTCTGCCACTGTTGTATATGAGAACATAGACTAAAGAATCGGAACCTTTGGTAGTTCCCTTAAATGTTACGTGGATCAGAAACCTTTCTCAATGCCTCCAATAATGGTTCCATCCCTTCATTCCTCTATCTTGCTAGGGTTAAAGATATATTTGTATTCGATGAATGTGTGGCCAATAAAACATCAATGTGTAAAGGGTTTAATTCCTAACATATAACGTTTAAGAAGTCCATGTCATTTTCCATGATGACCACATCAATTCTGACATCTGTGTATGTGATGGTCATGTTTGTGTTAGGGTTCAAATTTAAGAGTTCATAGATTTTGGATTTGAGAGCATTCATATATATTTTTGGGCCTAATTTGTAATGTTAAACATTGAATAATTCCATCATACAACCTAGAAGTGAAAATTTGGATCCTTACTAAACCCTACCAAACCCTTATTGGTACTAGAAATCATTAGATAAAAGGAAATAAAATGAAAAACTAAAAGGATCCTTCCATAACATGACTAGGGATTCTCGAGGAACCATTGGAGTGGCTCTGCGATGTGAAATGGATGAGTATATAGGGTTTTTGGATTTGGGCTAGAGATTTTTCTATTCTCTAGCGTTGATCGGACTCTTTCATGTCTCTTGTGACATATTACTTGATGCGCTCTAAATTCTCCCACACATGTTCTAAATGGAATATAAAGAGATAGAATACAAAGATGACCTCCCCAGTTCCACATATATATTCTACTCTGACATAAATTTCGTTAGTATGCAGCATTCCAAAAGGTATCGAGGTTTGGTGTGCTCTGATCCACTAGATGTGCCAAATCGCGCTCATCCACCAGCTATAGATATCTCAAACAATCTTCATAAATGCACCATGTAGGGTGACATTTTTGTTCTCCATTTGATCTCTTCCTTCGATACACCTCTCTAGAACCCTCCTTCCCCCATGAAATTTGTTTTCCCTCTTGGTTCTCATTCTCAGTTTCGGCTCCAGTCTCATGTTGATGACTTAGTGCTCCCCATTCCTCCCCCTGCCTCTACAAAATCTAACTCAAAAATTCATTGTGTACATGCCACAAGGGACAAGGTTAAGATGGTGGTTGGAGAGGATATCATCCTGGAATCCATCCTTGAGCTCATGGTCAAAATGAAAATTGGGATATTCTATAGGAATATTGTATGTACTTATACCCTAAAGTAATGGATCGAGGAGAATTGGTTGTCGGTTTTGAGTTACTATCCTATATTTCATGTTTTAGCTAGAGGATGGTTATGCTTAAAATTCCACTTAAGATAAGATATGAAGTCCATTATAAATTGAAATTGGGTTTGGGGTCCATTGGCACTTGTCCTTAAAGAATGGGATATTAATTTCGACCCTGGAATATAATCTCTCTCCACTGTCAAAATTTGGCCTATCCTTCCATTCCTCCCATTACACTTTTAGCATGTAGATATTTTAGAGTGTATTGGAAAAACAATTGGTCGATTTATCATATTGGAGAAAGACTATGACTCAAAACCCCACTATTGTCGGGTGTGGGTGCATGTTGAGGTCGACTTAAGAGATAGACTGTTGGAGGAAATTTAACTAGTTCGTGGAAACTTGTCCCGAATTTAGAGGATTGACTATTAGTGCATCCCTTTTAGATGTTATAGATGTGAAGAAGTAGGGAATGTTTAGAAACACTATGAAAAACCCTCTCCTTCCCCCCTATTCAAAAAAGTATGAAAAGCAAAATACCTTCAAAAGTCAGATACGATCTTGATCTGAAAGTTAAGAAGAACACATCATCGATGGTTGAGAAGTTGGTTGAAGAAACTCTTCCTAAATAGAAGGACATGGTGCCCACAAGCATGGATATCAAAAACCTAGAGGCATGCACCTCTAGTAAGTATTTGCATCATTTTGCTCCATCACATTCTATTTTGAATCTCTATGAATCTTCCCCTTCTTTGGATGCACCTCTTCCTTTGTCCTCTCTTGAAAATGGCCATTTCCCCTACTCCTTCTTTCCACATCCCTTCTATTGTGGAGTTTTCCCTACATATTGAAGTCAATATGGATGCAAATCTAATAGATGCAATCCCCAAGCTTGTTTCTACCCCCGTACTTAAGAATCCTCCTATCAAGGAAATATCAGACTCAATAGGAGGTAGCCCCTTCTCCTCCAGTGGCCTACCTTTCTCTTTTAAAGGAAGCTTGGTGAATCCCTCCTTCAAATTCTACTACCATATTCACTCATGCCTCAAGACAAAGGAGGATGGAGCTATCATTAGGGGTTTAGAAGTTGAAAAATCCGAAGGATCCTAGGTGGGATGAAACTCCCATCTTTCCCTGGCTTAAATCAAGGAAAAAAAGACATTCGCAATGGTAAGAAATCCACCGTCATCTGGTCCCTTAAAGAAACGAAGGACTAAAGCAAGGTATCACCACGATATGCTTATATTTCAATACCCAACGGGTTGGGGGTGCCCCAAATTTTCTATCCCTCAAAATACATATCAAAGCCTATGCCTTGGATGCCATAATGATCCAAGAAATGATGTTCTTTGGATCCAAATCCATGGAGTTCTTCTCTCCCTATTTGAAGGACTGGTCCTCCATCTCTCTGTATTATGATGGTTTGAGTGGAGGGATCCTCATTTCCTAGATTCCATAACTCAAAGTTGTTTCCTCCACAGTTCTTAGTTTTAGAATTTTAATAGAGATAGAAGATTGTGACCTAGCTTCTTCTTTTCCTCTGATCCACATCTATGTAACTTACGTTGATAGAAGGACCTTTTGGGATGGTCTTGTTTCCTCTAGGTTTCTCTCAGTCCCTAACATCATCTTGGGAGGAAATTTAAATTTCACCTTTTCTCTTAGAGAGGTTTGGGGGACCCATCCTCGCAGGGAGCCTCTCAAAGGATTATTTTTTCATCTCATAAAGAATTAACATCTCGTTGACATGGAGCCTTCTAAATTAATTACCACTTGCAAGGATGGAAGAAAGAGGGAGGATTGGGTTGCTAAGAGCTTGGATAAGTTTTTTTTATTTTAGAATCCATTATAGAAGGCCCCTTGATAATAAATTCGCGGGTGTGTTATGGAGGAATATCTAATCACATGTTTATTCTCTTAAAATGAGACAAAAAGGATCATAAGCCTCCCTCCCCATTGAAATTCATTCACTTCTGGCTCCTAGAAGAAGACTATAGGAAACCGATCACTTTACTATGGTCCCCTCTACAATCAGAATCAAGTGCCTCTTTTATGAAGCAATTCACTACCAACTTCACTAACTTTATTCATGTTACCAAGGGTTGGGTTAAAGAACATCTAAAAAAATATCAAGATCTTCTTCTTGAAATAGAGAAGAAAATAAATTCCCTTATGGTGGATCATCCACCTAGTCTCCTTTTTTAGGAAGAGGAATCTTTTCTCAAGTCTCAAGTCACTCAGAGGAAAGATATTCTATCCAAAGAAGAGATGATATGGCATCTTAAAATTCATGTTGTGGCTATCTAAAGATGACAATAACACTAAATTCTTTCACAAATTCACCAACTATAGAAAAAAAAATAAACAGTATTTGGGAAATTTCAAACCTGGAGGGCGTTCCTGTTAGATCTTTTGAAGTGAAGATGAAAGTGGGAAAGGCCCATTATGACAGATTATTCCAAGAACTAGCAGGATACCCCATCGAAAAAAAATTAAGTGTTATCATACTTTTACCAAGGGTCTTCATAGATGAGATGAACTCCTCTTTGAATGCAGAGGTTTATGAAGATGAAATTCAAGCCACTCTCTCATCTATACAAAAAGGAAAGATCCTTGACCCCGATGATCTCACTGTTGAATTCTATCTATGATTTTATGATATTTTGAAAGGTAACCTTCTTAAAGTGGTTCAAGAATCCAAGCTCTCCAGAAATATTCTTGGCTCTTTCAATACTACCCACTTAACTCACATCCCCAAAAAATAGTATACCTCTACTTTTGATTACTATAGACCTATCTCCTACTATAATGCCATCTACAATATTATCTCGAAAATAATTTCCAGCTAGCTATAGCCTCTTCTCAATGATATAGTCTATGAAGAGTAATTTGGATTCTTGTTTAAAATTTAAATCCATGATGCAGTTTCGTTGGTGCAAGAAGCCTTGCATTCTATCAAGCTCCAAAATCTTCCCATGGTTATTCTCATTCTTGATCTCTACAAAGCCTTTGATATGGTTAGATGGTCCTTTATTTGGCTCGTTTTAATACAAATGGGCATGCATCTCTCCTTTGTCAACTAGATCATGGGATACATTCAATTTACTTCTTTTGTGGTTCTTATCAATGCCCCCCCCCTCCAAATTATTTTGTTCTTCAAGAGGCTTGAGACAGGTATGCCCTTTGTCTCCATTCCTATTCCTTCTAATGGTGGAAGGACTCAAAAAACTTATCAACAATGCCAGAGTCCAAAAAGAGATTAAATAATTTAAGATTACACCCTCTAAAATTATTTCTCACCTTATGTTCATTGATGACGTTATTTTGTTTGGTGCAGGATCTCCTTGGGAGTTTCTTGCACTAAAAAATATCATAGAATTATATTGTCGCACAACAATCATAGAAGTTAACATGACTAAATCAAGCATTCTTTATAGTTTTCCTCAATAAGATTTGTAGTTTCATTTGGAAAACTCTCCCCTTTTTCTTGCACCAAAGCATTGACACTAATTTAAAGTACTCGGGTTTCGTCTTGAATCCGAATTCATATACCTTTGAGGCTACGATATGGTTATTTAAAAAAATTGAAGATAGAGTTTCTCTATGGGTATACATGTGGCTATTATGTGGAGGACATTTAGTTCTTTTGAAATATGTCCTAAAAATCATTCGAATCTATTGGGCATCAATAGTGAAAATCCCAAAAGGGATTCTAACAAAAATCAGGAAGGTTAGCTTTCACTTCCTTTGGACTAGAAATAGGAACACATATGGCATCTCTCTCATCAAGTGGTCTAGCTTATCCTCTCTCAAGAGCCCGAGAGGATAGTGTGTAAAATAAATTTATCTCTTTAGCCATGCTCTAGTGGCCAACAAATATTTGGGGACTTATCTTCAACAGATCACTTTAGGGTAGAGTAATGTCTTCAAAATACTTTGGTGACCTTTCAATGGAAGAATAGCTATAATCCTCCCAGAAATTAGTAAAAAAGAACTCAATAGTTTGGAAGGATATTGTGGAAGCTTTTCCCTTAATCGACAATTCGATTTTCTAGAAAATTGGAAATGGTAAGAAATTCAGGATCGCAGAGGACCCATGGTTGGGGATTGATGAAGAGTTCAATATATCGAATGATCTTTTATCTCTTTTGCATGAACAAGGAATTTTTCATGTCTGGGATGCAAAGTCACTTGGCCAAGAAAAGATTGGATTTCCTGGCTAGAAAGTGGTCGGGGATCTTGGACTAGAAGGTTTCCTTTCCTCTGAATGGAAAAACTATACTCAAATATGATAAGGAAGATTCTTTGTGTTGGTCCAAGAGCCCCGTTACAAGTGAATACTCTATAAATATTGGTTATAAAGCTCGTGTAGAGGTTGCCTTCCAAGTTGAGAAATCTTGGTGGTGGGAGTGAGTCTGAAAGTTGCATGCTCCTCTGAAATCCAAAATTCTCTTATGTTTAGCATTAAAAAATAAGATGTTGACTTGGGACAATGGTCTTAAAAGAGGATGGGTTGGTCCAAATATGTGCACTCTTTTCATGTAGGACTCTGAGTCTATTCTTCATATCTTTGTTTCTTGTTCTTTTCCATCCCAGATACGGACATCAATTTTAAATAAATCTAATTCTGTGGCCGGTTGGAATCCGCCAAGCTTGGAAGACTGTGTAAAAACCTGGTTTTCAGATGTGACTATGGCCAACTATGGTTCTTTCCCTTGTTTATTTATTTATTTTATCTAGTGGGCTCGTAATCTCAACTTTTTTCAAGACAAAAAGGCTCCAATTGATGTGATTTCAAGTTTAATTGAGAATCTCTCTCGCGAATTTAAATGTGAGTGTAAAAAATCAAATCCTCGCAAGCCTTCTATGCCAACTCTAGATCTAGGCACCCCCTGGGGATTTTTTATGGTGCAAGTCAATGGCACCCCATCAGATGTGGAATTGGAGTAGTTTTGTTTTTAAATGCCTCCAATTATTTTCATGTTCCTTACACTCTTGGGCACAGATATAATACTAAAGTTGAGTTCATTTCTCTTTGGACTTTGATGCACACAATTAAATCTCACGGAGTCTCAAAGTTGTTATGGGTGACTCAAAGTTGGTCATTGATTGGGATAGTGAAAAAGTTAAAGTTAAGGTGGTCCACCTTCAATCCCCAGAGAATTTGATTCATGAGTCAATTTGGGGTTTCTATTGGACCTCCTTTTCTCACATCTATCGAGAGTTTAACAAGACAATAGATTCTCTCTCAAAGGAGACCCTACTGCTTTATGATGGGTCTCTGGTCTCTCAGGAATTTTATGATGGTTAGATGATTGAACATTTGTCTTTTCTTTTTTAATTCTTAGTCTCATGTTGGCTCCCTGGTTTTACATGTTTGTTATTGGAATATTATGTAATGTTCCCAGTATGTAAGTGTATATAATGATGAAGTAGTAGATTGCATATGTGATATGGTAGATTGCATATGTGAGAATCCCTTTATTCTCAATTTTTGTAAGTTTTGAGTCTTTTTTCTCAATCCTTCATGGGACAAATTCATTTATATTCTCTTCATGGAATATAAATATTTTTATCTTCTCAGATAAAAAAAAAAGGGAAAAATCTAAAATCGTGAAGAAAAATTTCTTACCTTCACAACACAACCACATCCATAATGATATGATAAAGAATCCCAACTTCCCCATTACTCCTATGAAAAGAAAAATATGTTTTTTTTTTTTGTTGAGCATGTTACCCACTTCAAAAAGAAACATACAAGGAAAATGAGAATAGTGGAGACTGCGAGATAGGTAGATGCATATGAGAGAATGGGAGACTATAGGATAGGTGGATGAGGTGGAAATGAGACTACAAGATGTCATCAAGCCCAAAAACCTACAGTAATGAGACTATATGTCTAGAGTAATTTGGCCATTCAATCCACCCATTCTTCTTTTTTAAAGAAAATGAAAACTAATTTTACCTAAAATAATGTCACCATGAGTAAAATGTGGGTAGGGGTGTTCTAATCAATCAAAGATCTAGACTTCCTAAGATCAATTGAACTATAGATTGTTGCAAATGCATAAAAAAATGGATTTTTTTGAGAAAGATGTTGGTTATGAGAGCTCCCACCTTCAGTGACTACAGAGAATTAGAGCCAAGCCAAGATGAATTTCAGTCTATGTGTTCAAACCCTTGTATTTTCATTCGTAGTTCCAACTGTTCAATTTGGAGATAGAAATTTCTTGGTATCAAATGATGTTCATGATAGGTGATCCTTATCAAATTCCAAACATATTTTATGTTCCTCCTCATAATATTTAAACCCTTGGATACGACACATGTAAAAACCCTAAATTTGAAACCCAATTTAAACCCCAAAATACAAAACACAAAAGAACCCAAAACTAGATCTCCAAGTTAAGTACAATATCTTTGGTACGTTATGGCTCTTTGAGAAAAAAGAAACATAGAATGTGGATAATTACAATGGAGATTGTGGGATTGTCATATGAGGTAGACGTGAGACTGCAAAATAATATCTTTGGTACCTTGTAACTCCTTCAGAAAAAATAAACATACAAGGAAATGAGAACAATGAAAACTATAGGATAGGTGGATGAGACTAAAAAACCTTGAGTAATGATATTGTAGTCCTAGAGTAATGAGACTACATGCCATTCAATCCACCCCATCATCGATAGATGGTGGAATTAATAAATAAATTAATAAGTCATTAATATGATGTAGATGAGAACAATGGATACTACAAGATAGGTGGATGAGGTGGAAATGAGACTACATGATAGCATCAAGAACAAAATCCTAGAGTAATGATACTAGATTCCTAGAGTGATTCTACCATTCAATCCACTCATTCTTCTTTATTAAACAAAAACAAAACTAGTTTTACATAAAATAATGTCACCATGTATAAACCATAGGCAACAATTTTTCAAACAATAAAATCTCTAGACTCCCCTGGAAAACTTAAACCATATATTGTTGCAAATGCATAAAACATTGTCTCTTTTTTGGGGAATACATATGTTAGGAGAGCTCTCACCTTCACTGACTACAAAGAGTCAAAATTGAGCCAAACTAAATTTCAGTCTATGTGTTCAAACCCTTGTATTTTTTGTTTGTAGTTCCAAACCATCAATTTGGAGATGAATCTTTCTTAGTGTGAAATGGTATTTACGATACGTGATACACATCAAATTCCAAACATATTTTATGTTCCTCCTTATAATATTTAAACCCATGGATACTACACATGACAAAACACTAAATTTGAAACCCAATTTCAACCTTTCTCCCAACAAAAAAAGAAAAGGAAATAAAAAATAGATGTCCAACTTAACAATATTTATAGTACCCTGTGTCTCTTTGAGAAAAAACAAACATATGAGGTGGATGAGAATAGTGGATATTGTAGGATAGGTAGATGTAGGTAGAAGTGAGACCATAGGATAATATCTCTAGCACCTTGTAGCTCCTTGGGAAAAAATAAACATATGAGGAAAATGAGTGTAGACTTTAACCTTGTAAAATTAATTACTACAAACAGATACTTAATAAAAATAGAAAACACACACACACACACAC
>ML787903.1:207662-219940 GCA_009831015.1 Picea engelmannii | reverse complement strand
GCTTTGTAGTTGATGTGAGCTAGTCTTCTATGCCAAAGTTCACAAGGAATTTCAGTATAGTGAGTTAAAGCTACATCTAAGTGACCTTTTAACTTGTACAAACCACCTTCTTCTGTTCCAATAACAACTGCATCTTCTATAGTTTTTCCTTTAGGCCACATAAGAACTTCACCATCTATGAATGCAACCGAAACCTTTATTATCTAGAGCTGAGATAGAAAGTAAGTTCTTTGTCAAACCTAGCACATAAAGTACATCTTTCATTCTCATCGGAGTTCCTGAATCAAGTTTGTAGGTGGATTCTCCCATTCCTTTGATAGGGTACTAATAATCATCTCCAAGTGAAACTTTCTAGGGGAAGTCATTTTCTGTAAGGCTAGAAAGAGTTTCTTTTTCACCTGTCATGTGCTCAGAGGCACCGCTGTCTATGAGCCAAGTAACCTCTCCATGTGTCAAAAATCCTGAGAGGGCGAAAAAAAAAACATAATATTCAATCTCTTCTTTAGTAAAATTCTTGGGTGGATCGTCATCTTCAGTTGCATGGGCATGATGTATTTTGTTATTTCTCTTCTTGTATTCTTTCCTTCTAGCAAGACACTTCTTAGCAATCTGTCCCATCTTATCACAATGATAACATTGATAAGAGGATAAATCTTTTCCCTTTCTTTGACCCTTATGATATTTTTGGAATCTCTTTGGAGGGTGAGATTGTTTATGAAAGTGGGTCTCCGTTTGAAAATGAGACTTTTTCTTTCCTCCTTTAGCATGAGAAGCTAGGACTTGATATTCATATCTTAATAGGACGGCTTCTTGGTTGGGTACTCTTGCTTCTTCTTGAACACAGTCTTCCGATAAAATTTCAAATTCGAGTTTATCTTTTCTTGCACAAATAGTTTGGATGAAGGCATCCCAAGGTCTTGTGAGACCATTAAGAGTTTTCCTTTTAAGTTCATATTCATCTAAGTTGTCTCCAATTGCCTCTAATTGTTCCTTGAATTGAGAAACACTAGAGAAATAGTCTTGAAATGTTTCTCCTTTCTCCTTTTTAGATACCCAGTGAAAGGTGCTCTATTCAGTCAAGCTCTGATACCATGTTAATTTTTAGTGTTATTATTAGGTTATTTCCAAATTACATGAGCATTCAATGCATTTCCAAAACAACAACATAAAGAGAATCACTGAAAGAAACACAATCACAAGGTATGCAACATTTTTTCTTGGGAAACCCTCATGGGGGAGAAAACCCAACAAAAACTTCCTCAATAATATATTGCCAATACAATTCCAAGACTAAGACCAAAACACCAAGAATAAATTAAGACTGAGCATGCACCTCTCTTCTCCTTCCTCCTGCAACTACAACTGCCTTCAAGATATGTGCACTAGATGAGTGAGTGTATGAGTGTTCAAATGAGGCACCATCCTCACATATAAATACTAGTTGAGGAGGTGCTAGGGTTATGTATCTTCACTTAGTAGGGCTGACTTCTTCTAGAAGTGGTTAAAACCACTTTATAAACACTAGGGGTCGACTTTACAAATACCACCATATAAATATGGTTTGACCAATCCACAAAAGGGGATTTGATCTTATACAAGACCCGACATGATCAATCCACAAAGGGGGATTTGATCTATAATATAATAACTCAAATATAATTAGAATATTCTTCAAAGTTACAATAATAAAACAATTTTTACCCTTACATCAAATTTATGGCCAATCCTCGGATGTGTAGAACACTAGGGAGTGTTATAATCCTTCCACCCATGAGATTCAACTTTAATTTTCCTCATCCTATGATTTTTGTCATCGAGTCATCACTTAGGAAAACATCACCTACATCATGCCTTTCATATTCACAGAACCACTCCCGGTGAAGAGTTATATGAAAGGATGCACCTGAGTCAACCATACATGCCTCATGATCTGCATGTGTTCTTGAAGAAGCCAAGTACACATCCCATCCTTCTTTTGTGGAGTTTTTTTCATCTGTAGAAGGAGAATCTTCAAATCCCTTCCCTCTCTAAACACTTTTGGATCTACATTGATTCTTGTAGTACCATTCTTTTCCACATCTCCATCATACCTTTACAAAAATTCTGAGCGATTTAGATCTACCCTTAGATTTATATCTACCACTTGAGGAATTATATATATTTATTTCTTGGGAGCATCCTCTTGCAAATAATGCTTCCGTCTTTTGTCCTTCCATGTTCTTCTACCTCACCTCCTCCAACAATAAGGATGTGACCACATCATCGAAACTTAAAGTAGTTGTATTACTACCTATGGCCACAACCAAATTGTCCCATGAGTCTGGTAAAGAGAACAATAAATTGATACATTTGTCTTCATTAAAAATATTAATATCTACAAATAATAACTGAATTTCCATTGTATTGAAGGTGTTCAAATTCTTTGTCACTAAATGTCCATATTTCATCCTCGGGTTATACAGCTTCTTCCACAAAAACAATTTGTTTAATAGGGACTTAGACTGATACAAAGTCCCCAACTTATCCCGTAATTCTTGGTTGTAGCTTCCCTTGAAACATTCAGTAATATTGACTGAGAGACACAATCAATTTGTGCTCTTTTCCTTCCAATCCAACTTTTCCAGTCATCCGTTGACATTCTTGTAGGTGAAGTACCTAGATCCACAACAATCCAATGATCTTTTTCAACCAACAAATCTTCCATCTTGACCTTCCACAACTCAAAATTTTTCCCATTAAATTTCTCAATCTCTATTCTTGCACTGCTTTCCATTTATTTTCACCTAAAGAATCAATATTTTATATCTCCCATAATAACTCTTATAGCAAATCTGATCCAAACCCCTTACCAAAAAGGCATCCCCTTGAAGTCAATAATTGCCCTAATACCAAATGTATATTTTAACCTTATACAATTAATTATTGCAAATAGATTCTTAGTAAAAACATAAAATATGCAATGACACACACATTACACATATATTTTACCCTAGAAACCTAAACCGGGAAAACCAACAACCTGTTTAGAGTTGCACCTTTAATATTCTATTCATCATATATCCATTGTTTACAATACAATACAATATATAGGACCTTGCGGAATCCAAAACCCCTAATCCATAGACTCGAATTAGTCAACAACCCTAATTCCTTAACTAGAATTAGAAAACCATCGGTGAAAACCATGAATCGAAAAACTGCCAAAAATGGACGCAAAAAACACCAAATTGTTTTTTGGGGGACGCTACCCCCCAAACCCCCCCGCGTGTACGGTGCAACGTAGACACTAGATATAGTCGTTCAAAGAATATGACACATGCCCAACAATGAGAACAATGAAAACTACAAGATAGGCGGATGATACCAAAATGAAATTGCAAAACCTTGAGTAATGAGATTGTAGGCCTAGACTAATGAGACTATATGCCATTCAATCCACTTGTTCAACCATTCAATCCACTCGTCATCGATAAATGGAGGAATTAATAAATTAATTAGAAAACCATTAATATGATGCCAAATTTGAGAGAATGAGAGACTATAAGATAGGTGGATGAGGTGGAAATGAGACTATAGGATAGCATCAAGCCCCAAAACTTATCCAAATTTTAGGGGGTATATGGTCTAAATTCAGATGAAAAAGTCATAAAACTATAAAGCTAGTAGATTGTCCATGTGGATAAAGGAGATGCCCACCTCCTCATTAATTAATTGGGTTCGCAGGTTGCCCATATGGGTCAAAAAGAGTCTCACCTCTCCATTATTGTATTGAGTTTTATTTTCAACTACTTAGTTAGTTGAGTAGTCAAATCTATTATTATAATAATAAAGACTCATTTAATGAGCTCTTCCCATTATTGTATCAAGTTTTATTTTCCACTACTTAGTTAGTTGGGTAGTTATATCTATTACACTAATAATAGAGACTCATTTAATCAGCTCTTTTTGACTTTGTCCAATGGACCATTTTGTAATGCTATCTAAAGACCTAGCAAGCCTTCTCATAATATCAAGTCACTCATTTTGGCTTCTCTCATATTTTCTATTGTTCATTGTGAGATTAATTAGCTCTGAGTGATTTACTAGTAATGAGTTTTAGAAGTGAGGATCCTCTTTGAGCCTCACCTCCCAAGTACTTTATTTACATGTTTTTGTCAATGCTTCTTTTCATGAAATATTGGCATTTCTAAGTTCCTCCTCTCTTGACATTCAAGCCATACAGATCTCATCCCCCGAGATCCGCATCAGTGGTATCATAGTAGGTACGCTCTCCATCGAGACAAGGGTCTGAAGCATATTGCGGGTTCAAACATTTGCAGTAATCACCAACCTTCTTTTGGTACTATCAGAATCCATTTGTCGAACCATACACTGTAAGCATCATAGTTGGTCCATAGGCACTACAGGGATTTTTTTTCCCTCAGATCTTCATTCACCATTACAAGGAGAACCATACATGGATTCACTACATCCATACATGGATTCACTACATATATACATGGACCCACTACGCCCATTGGTATGCACCATTTTAAACAAATTTGCAGGGTGTCCATGCTTCCCATGTAGGTTCCACAACCTCTACAACAACCAATGTTTCTCTACAAGCCCTTGGAATCCTTTGTGGCCCTCTACACCCATCCAATTTCAAAGAGATGTTGTGTCCTATGCATATAATTTCAAAGGATCTACCATATCTCATTGGAAATATCTCTTCAATAACTCAAATGAGTATTTCGTGAAATCTCATTTGACTTCCTGATTTGAGAGATATCATCGATTGAATCTCATCATGTATTTGACCTAAGGAGGTCGCGCCTACCACCATATTCAATAGTATTTTTCTCCCTTCTTAGGAAACCAAATAAGGACTTCCACAAATGGTTGGAAATATCTCTTCAATATCTCAAATGGGTATTTCACGGAATTTTATTTTGTTTTCTGGTTTATGAGATATCTTTGTTTTAAGCAACACATGTCTTGTGCCCTTCGAATTCGGCCTAGTTTTTCTCACTCCATGGGTCATCTCAGAACAAGTTTCATATACCAATGGAAATATCTCTTCAGTAGCTCCAATGGGTCTTCGAAAGAATTTTATTTCATCAAAAGAATTTTATTTCATCACATGTAGCATAAGTTATGAATATATTTTCCAAAGGATGTTCACAGCCCCCAAAGTCACGATTTTTCCATATTATTTTTTTAATTTTGAGATTTTATTAAAATTTCTTTATTTTTCTACCCATGTACAATGTCATTTTCAACTAGGTTATGGGGCAACCACAAACCCATGGTTATGGGTCAACCACACAGAACCCTTCTCTTCATTAGGTATTTTCACATTGTAATCATAATGGTATGATAATGGGGTTTCTTTTTTTAGCATGGGTGAAATGATGGAGACCGTCATTTTCTAAGGAGGGGGGAATGATCCGAATTTTAGGGGTATATGGTCTAAATTCGGATGCAAAAGTCATAAAAAGATAAAGCTAATATATTTTCCATGTGGATCAAAGATGATCCATGTGGATATCGATGGCCACCCACCTTTTCCAAATGGCTCAAAACAGTTTTCTGGCAATTTTGGCAATTTACTATTTTTAGTAGGTTTTAACTTCCGGGGCCATTTTGAGGGCCCAAATGAAGGTTTTTCAAGATCTAGGTTCTCAATAATAGTCAAGGGCATGATTGATCCCCCAAAATGAATCTCCTCGATGATACCTTTCCAACGAGCTATCACACACCTAAAATGAAGATCGTATGCAAAAGTTACGACCTCGGGAAGTTGATGTACTCACTTACTCAAACGAGACCCACATGACTTTTGGCTCTTCATCTTCTAGGGTTAGGTTTTTGGATGTCTAGGGTTTTTGGCATTCCTGCTTATTGTAAAAAGGCCTTTAGAGCCTCATTGTAATCATCTTCTTGCAAATGCGAGTAGCCGTCACATCTCTTCTCAGAGATAAGTTGCTACCATTCTAGCGAGTCTTTCACTCTGTATTTTTACAGTCTCTGTACATTTATTTCATTAATAGAAATCGTGTATTACTGTATATTTGTGTTTATGGTTGCATCTCTGATACATTTCTGTTATATTATTGAATATCTGCGATATCTCTGTGCATTTCTTTATTATATCTCTGATCTCATTTCGTGCCGAAAATAATCCGGATCAAAAGAGATTCCCACCTCCTCATTAATTAATTGGGCTAACAGGTTGCCCATATGGGTCAAAGAGAGTCTCACCTCTCCATTATTGTGTTGAGTTTTATTTTCCACTACTTAGTTAGTTGAGTAGGTAAATCTATTATTATAATAATAGATACTCGTTTAATGAGCTCTTCCCATTATTGTATCAGGTTTTATTTTCCACTACTTAGTTAGTTGGGTAGTTAGATCTATTATACTAATAATAGAGACTCATTTAATGAGATTTTGTAGTGCTATATAAAGGCCTAGCAAGACTTCTCATAATATCAAGTTACTCATTTTGGCTTCTCTCATATTTTATATTGTTCATTGTGGGCTTAATTAGCTCTAAGTGATTTACTAGTAATGTGTTTTAGAGGTGAGGATCCTCTTTGAGCCTCACCTCCCAACTACTTTATTTACATGTTTTTGTCCATGTTTATTTTCATGCAATATCGACATTTCTAAGATCCTTCTCTCTTGGCATTCAAGCCATCCAGATCTCAACCCCTGAGATTCGGATAAAAAACCTAGAGTAATGAAATTGCACACCTAGAGTAATCCAGCCATTTAATCCACCCATTCTTCTTTATTAAAGAAAAATAAAAATATTTTTACCTAAAATAATGTCACCGTGAATAAACCCAAGTTTTTTCAATCAATCAAAGCTCTAGACTCCTAAGAAAAAATAAACCGTACATTGCTACAAATGCATAGAAAATTGTTTCTTTTTTGGGAAATATACGAGTTATAGAGAGTTGGAACTTAGCTGAGCTGAATTTCAGTTTATGTGTTCAAACCCTTATGTTTTCTTTTCACAATTCCAAATCAATTTGGAGATGGATCTTGTTTGGTGTCAAATGGTGTTCATGGTAGATGTTCCTCATCAAATTCCAAATGTATTTTCTGTTCCTCATTATATGTAAACCCTTGGATACTACACATGGAAAAACCCCAAATTTGAAACCAAATTTCATCCCCCACCCCCACACAAAAAAACCAAACCCTTATCTCCAAGTTAACAAAAATTGACTTGCAGTGGGATAAATCCTATTAATACTCACTGGATTATATTATCTCATTAACGTTTGATGTAATACGATCGAGATCATTTGCATTTGAGAATTGAAGGGGTTAGAGAAAAAATATTTGCAATTACACCAGATTAAACCTACTAATTTCCATAGTTAAAAAAAAACAAAATACAATTTTTTTCTCACATAAAAAACAATAAATTAAAACATACTAAGGTGTATATTTTTTTTAAGAAAAAAAGGAACTATATATTTCTATTAAGAGAATACAAAATAGTACAAACTTGATTATAGGGGTCCTGCCAAAAAAGAAACCAGGGAGCCCCTCAAAATTTTGAGTTCACCATAACTGACAAAGGCCCACGGGCCAGGATGTTCTTCGTACAGTTGGGACACATTTTTGTTTTGTTTTTCATAACCATAATAACAGAAGCCAAGATCAAAGTGATATTACAAAATGTGTCAATACTAGTATGTCTTCTAAGACTAGGGAACTTAACTTCATTATACATATACTTCTGATTGTATATATCAAAAAGAAAAACTACCTTACATGGCCCAACCTTGAGAACCCACCTGCTATTCTGACAGGCAGAGCTTGGAAGTGAGAGAGAAAGCACTCGGGGTCGAACCTTAGCCCAGGAGAGATATTATGTCTGAATGTTGTGTTGTCTCCTTGACAAGGCGAGAGTCCATCTTCGACACGTCCTCCTCTATCACTATGGGTCGCTCCTTGGTGTCATCATAACTTCTTCTAGCCCCCTGATGCTTCAAATTATCCTTATTGTCCTTGTGATCCATTTCTATAAAACTAACTCCAAATTTATCTTTGTAGAAAAGTTCAAATTTTTCTTCAAGCATCCTTACCACATGTATAGTTGTCACGTTATATTGTTGTTGTTGCGCTAAAGCTTGGGCATGCTCATGTTGTTGTTGCACTAGAGCTTGAGAAACCATTTCTTTTGTTATCCAATATACTTCCACCAAGCGAAATTACTTGGAATCTCTAGTGCACATTTGTTCTGGGTCCGTGACCCAACCTTTTGCTTCAACTAAAACTACCTCCTCCAAAGTAACCCTCCTCTTTCTACCAACCTCCTCCTGGAGCTCAACCATTTTTTGTTTTTCTCTTGGAGAGCAGAGGCTATGGAAGTTACGATTGGCTTCCCTCATGGCAGAATCCGTTCTAGATATTGAACGAGTCTTTCTAGGAAAGGACCCACCCTCTATTTCACATTTCTTCTTACCATGGCCAGTGGAACTGTAAAAATTGGTCGAGCCAATAAGTTCCTTCTTGGCCACCATTCTCTTATGACTAGAATCCATCTCCGTAATCTTCCCTCCCATTACTCTTTCTTTGTTGAGCAGAGCAAAAAATTGCTCTCTCGGTCGAAAACCCACCAAAGGATACATAAATTCCTCTCCCATAGGATTGAAGGAGCATATGAAAGAAACCCGAGGAGAAGGAATTACCCCAATTCACCCCCTTACAGCCCTTATCTCGGTCCCTTAGCAACTGTTTGAGACTCTCCAAACTTATTCTACCCTTCCCAAATTCCTTTCCAATTATGTGAGATAGGTTCCTCATATTTCCATTACTATAAATAGAACCTGCCTCCTTCTTCCTGATGCATTCGAGCCGACTTCTCCTGACTAGATTAACAGATTTCATCATATTCCCGCGATCCCTATACATAGATCTTGTAACCATAATATTAGTTATACTTGTGTCACACACCATTGGCGTCATCCCATTGCCATTGATCCTATCATCCTTCTCAGTAATGGGATTTTGTACCTTCATTACTCGAGAAGCCTTTCTTCCCACTAAATGTCATTCATCTATGTCCTCTACCATCTACATTGTACTGAGGTCTGAGTTCTGACCTCCAAGGACCAAGTGTTGGTCAAATAACATTTAGAATGTCATAGGGATAGCTTGCTCCCTCATCACGAGGCCATCCACCTCCCCAATTGTCACCCCATCCGAGCTAGAGGTGTCATAGTTATCTAACCAGGTTACTGTATCCCTAAGAGTACCTGGGCCCACCTCCCTCCATATCCACCTGCTCTCTCTAGGGATTTGAACCATTGCCACGTTCACAAGGTAGTTTCCTACCACATTTTCTTTTCTCCTAACATGCTTTGGGATGATGGTTGAGCGACCCTTAATGAATTTAGAAATCTCCAAAAAACAAAACGATAGCCTCTAGTTCTTTGAGACTCTCTCTCTATGGGAACCATTAATGATTTTTCTCGGCCCATTAACGAGGATCTACGAGTCCCCTTCTACAATCAGAGAATTTTAGTCCAGTTCCATTGCAATCCTCAAACCCATAAGTAATCATGCCAGTTCAGCTCCATTGTTTGTGTTATGCCCAAGGCGGATTATGTGTATGCTCTTTATTTCCCCGACAGAGTCCCTAAAAAACCCTCTGACCTTTTCTTGACCCGGATTTCCTTTTGATGCTCCATCAAAATTTATTTTCAGGAACCCTGTGGGGGGAGGTTCCCAAATTTCCTTCCTTTGATGATTTTTAGCCGAAATTTTCTTTGCATGGGATATGGGATGGACTGGGCACAACTGCCAATTTTTAAGGATCTTGATTTCCTCCCCCATGGTCTTCCAACCCTTCTCCTACCATGTAGAGGAAGTTATTGTTTCTTGGATGTTTTACAAGATTCCTTTCCAAATTTGGTCCATTTTACTGTGTTGGCTTTTGAAAATCTTATGATTTCCTTCCTTCCAGGTATGCCATAGCAAAAAACCCGAAAATGTCATCTAGATTTGATTAATAACTTGATTTATGTATGGAATTGGTCTCCATTATTCAATAGTTATGCTAATGTCATGTCTTACTCTATCCATGGTTTTGAAGCGTAGCGCTCCTCTGTCCCAAAATTTCGACACCACCCCACACTCACTAAAAATATGGTTCGTAGTTTCTTTCTCTTGCAGGCACATTATGCAAATGGATGGTCCTTCATACCCTCTTCGAGTGATTTTGTCCCAGGTTAAAGCTCTCCTGTGGATTATTATCCATTGGAAAGTCACCACTTTCGGCCAATGGTGGGAGTTCCAGACCTTGTTCCATATGAGCGCAGGGGTTGTATCATAGGGGTCAAACACTTGTTGGTAAGCTTCCTTTATATTGAAGTTCCCATTACCTTTTTTTCCCCATCTTAGGGTGTCCTTCCTTAGTTTTACATTAATAGTTCTCAGTGTCGGGGTATGTTCCAACTCCTATCAATAGGTCCTTTCCCAGTTGACCGACCATGTTGGAAGAGGCTTCCAAGGTCTTATACCCACCAAATTTTGACTGAGATATTCTTCCCAGAACTGGTTACCCTTTGTCCATATGGATTCCCTAGTCCACTCTGGTATGTTCTAAAAGTCCMTTTTGTRCTTAGAGAAGGCATCTATTCCCATGCATCATCCCAAAATAAGGYCRACTAGCCATATTGGATCTCCGAGAAGCTCTGGTGCTGGACAATCTCTCTGGTTTACCAAGCGTAGTCCCAAATGAATGATCCAGGGCCAGAACCTTCCAGTCGAATCCTTTAATTATGAGGGRTATCCTTTGCATAATTGGTYATCGAAAGTCTGGCCCAAAGAGCATATGGATTCTTATTCYATCTCCAATATAATTTGGTTGCTAAGGCTTGGCCCATATTTTTGGGGTCTCTAATTCCTATACCCCCCTAGATTTAGGAGTACATATCTTGTCCCAAGAAACCAAGGCCCATTTTCTTTCCCATTTAGCCCCTCCGCAAAGAAATTTTCTCTGGATTTCCCGGATTCTTTGTCGGATGTTTACAAGAGCTACTGGGACTAAAAATAGACAGATAGGCATGGTCACCAGAATAGATTTAATGAGAAGGGCCCTTATCGAGAAAGTCAAGAATATGAGTCCAATTGTTGAGGCAATCTTCTAACTTCACTAGGAGCTCTTGCTAGGAATGGCTACTAAGGGATTTTTCCAGGAGATGGGATCCCAAGTATTTAGAGGGAAGGAAAGCTCTTTGGAAGCCTAAAATACAAGAAATATTGTGTTGGACTACTACATGAGTATTAAAAAAAAAAAAATGGATTTTTCTTGATTTATCTGCATTCCCGAGGCTTCCATGAAAATATTTAGGATGCGATTGATAGCTCTCGCTTCCTTAACTGGGGGATGACCCATTAAAAGGTTGTCATCCACAAATTGCATATGGGTGAGGGGTTTTGATTGAGGGAAAAGAAGGAGGCCTCGGAGGGCCCCTGCTTAGAGGGATTGATTGATAAACCTCCCCAATCCTTTTACTAAAATTATAAATAGATAGGGGGAGAGGGGATCACCCTGACGGATTCCTATGGAGCATTTGAAGGTTTTCAATGGGGGTCTGTTAACCAGGATGGAGAAGAAGGATGAGGAGATCAGGCCAGATATCCATGTGATCCAATCTTCGTCAAAGCCAAAAGTTCCCAAAATTCCTCTCAGGAATCTCCAATTAATACTATTGTAGGCTTTGGCTAGGTCCATCATTATCAACATGCTTGGTTGACCACTAGTTTTAAGAGAGTGGATGGACTCATGTGCTACTATTATGTCGTCCATAATTTTTCTACCTTCCACGAATCCTCCTTGCTCCTGAGAAATAATTTTATGCATAAGAGGTTTCAATCTATTTTAAATTACTTTAGTTATAATCTTGTATATTACATTGCATAGGGATATAGGGTGAAACTTATCTGCCAATCTAGCTTCCCTTTCCTTGGGGATTAGGGTCAGGAAATTTGCATTGAAGGCTTGTAGGACTGAGCGTGATCTTATGGATTCTTCCACCACTACTAGCACATCTCTGCCTATGATACGCCGGGAAGCTTTGAAAAAATAAGAGGTGAAGTCGCCTGGACCTGGGGCCTTCCCAATCGGCATATCCAAAACCACTTCCTTGACCTATTCCAAATTCACATGTCGCATAAGATTGTTGGCTTGTTCTGGAGAGATTATTCTGGGAATAGATCTTGTCATCTGGAGGGTGTCCTCCCTCCTATTTAGATCATGTTCTGAC
>ML787903.1:173175-195413 GCA_009831015.1 Picea engelmannii | reverse complement strand
TGGTTTACTTAGATTATTACTTACCGCCGAATACAGCGTAAGTGTTGAGATAAATTGTAAATTATGAAAAGTTTACTTCTTGTAGAGCTCATAGAAATTAGAAATTAAGTAATTAGTTAGAAATATAACGTTAATTCAAAATCGGGTTGCTACACTTATGCAAGATTTGGTGTATTTCAAGCATTGTTGGAATTGGTACATCTAGGTTCCATGAAGATTTAGTTGATTATTCCACCACACTGGCATCATTTGCATGAACTATGAATGCCTAAGCCATAATTTTTCAAATTTGAAAGGATTGGATCTGGGGGTTACATAAGTTTCCCAGCTTAGAGAAATAGGTCAGTGATCTGAACGATAACAGGGATTGATTTCGGCCACCAACGCCTATTTAGATTGGAAAAAGCTCTCTGAGACTAGGAATCTATCAAATCGCTCTGCTACTTGTTTCAATTCCCCTCTTTTATTGTTCCAGGTGAACTTACCTCCCTGGATCGGGAGGTCCACCAGCCTAACCTTGTCTATTAGATCCTTGAAAAGTATACTCTTTGTGTCCAACTTCCTTAACCCACATTTCTTTTCTTCTAGCGAAGCGATCAAGTTGAAATCCCCCCCATAATCCAAGGTTGGTCTTGCAAGAGATGACCCAGTTGATCTATTGCTCCGATAACAGGGTCAGGGGGCCATACACATTTGATACATATCCTTGTTCCTTTGAACCCAGGTTTTGAAAATGAACTGTTAGGATTATAGGCAGTTGGAGAGTTATTGCTACTTTGATGTTGCCCAGATTCCAGAGGATCACCATACCTCCAAAGGCCCCTTCTACCTCTATACATTCGACTTCGTTGTTTTTCCATACCTTCTTTGTTATTTTGATCATGGAATCCCTATAACATTTTGTTTCTAATAGCATTAAGAGACTAGTTTTTCTTTGGATAATTTTTTTTTTAAGAATTCTTTGTTTGGATGGGATATTCATACCGTACATATTCCATGACAAGATCTTCATCATCAACATTTGGGTTGGGAAGTAAAGTACTTGTTAGGGAGGCCCAAGACTTGGCCTGAATCTATAAGCAAGGCTCATGTTTCCTCCAGGAATTGCTTATGGGGTTACGTCCTCTTCTCTTTTCCTCCCTGCTTACTTTTTTTGTGTTTTTAAGAGGATTGGTCTTAATACCCAGGATTCTTGAGGATGTTGTCGAGTTCTCCTGAATGTTTCCTCTTTCTTTCCCTTTTTTTAGTTCTCGGTGTAATTTGTGAAGTTGTCCTACTTGCATCTTGTTTATTTCTTATTCCCCATGGGCTTCAATGAGAGCTTTGATGTCCGACTTTGTATCCTCTATGTCCATATTCTGAGCTTCATCCTCCCCCTCAATGTCCTATTGTGATCCTTCGGTGTCCTCCAACTCCTGCATTATAATTTCACCTTCTGAGATTGGGGAGATAATTGTGCTATGCTCTATGCGGCGGTGCTTCAGGATGTCCTCATATTTCCCTGCTTCTAGATCTTTTGTTTGTTTGAGACCATCTAGGACGGGAGTCTATCCTTTTATATTTTATGTTTGATGTTCTTCCATTGCTATAGATTGGAAATTGTTGGAATCTTTCTTGGAGGTTTCTCCCAGGGGTTTGTTGCCTTTTTCCCTTGCCTTTCTTTTATTGGGAATCTTGACAAAGCCCTCTCCATTTTTTTCCTCTTTATCTTTGTTTATTGTTGGGTTTGCATTCTAGGGGCAGTCTCAAAATAGATGTTCATGTTCATGGAACTTCCTACATCTAAATGTAATGTGTTCATAATCTATAGTTTGGGTCCAATTATCATCCTGAAAAGA
The DNA here is from genome assembly GCA_009831015.1 of Picea engelmannii. NCBI lineage: Eukaryota > Viridiplantae > Streptophyta > Pinopsida > Pinales > Pinaceae > Picea > Picea engelmannii. The sequence continues at coordinate 193,575 of ML787903.1, read as the reverse complement.
GATAACTATGGATTCTGGTAGGGCACCGACCACATTCATTTAGACACAGATCCTGGCATAGGACGTATATTTCATTATCTTCGTGATTTCAGACATTTTCACAAAGGATCCCAAGGTGTCCCCGATTCCCTCCAAGGTTTCAAGGTGCCAAAATTCTTTAGGTAATGAGTATAGTTTGATTCAGACCGTAGCCGATGTTAAATCCTCTTTCTCAGGGGAAAAACCTTTAGTCCAGTATCTTAGATGTAACCCTGCAGAGTTAAAAAAATAAGGGCCTTCATAAAAAAATTGATTCCTATCCTCAGAGCATGTGAAAATTATCGTAATGAAGCCTTTCAATCCTAGTTTGACGTCCATGCCACCTTTGACTTTCCATCTCGACTTCACCCACAACATAAGAGCCTTCTCTGAGGGACAAATACCCATGAATTTTCCAATGAGCGCATGGTCCTTCATATGTTGAATATAGTTTCCAATCAACAGTGATGTGGCTTTGTACCTGGGGTTTGTCGTCATCTTTGCCAGGCATCCATTTTTCATATGTTTTTCTTGTGTGGGTTCTGATCCGGTCTTCAAGTTGGACTTCTCTGTGTGGGGTGGACCATTGTACCTCTCAACCCCTGTGATGTCCTTTGGCATCAGACTGGACCCCCTGACATTGCTTCCTTGAACGATTTGTGTTTTTCCATCTCTTTAGTCGTCATTAATGCCGCATCCAAGTTTTGCTTTCCCATAAAAAGCTCTGTCACCTCTGGATTTTTTTGCCTCCATTAACATCCCGACATTGTTGCCTCAAAACCTACACTTACCCAACTAATCTCGTCGCCTTGAAATTTTGCACCTAAGTTCCCCAAAATTTAAAATTACTAAGGTGTATATTAAATAATAAGTGATATTCCTTAATACTTTAGTTATAAAATTAATAATATTGATTATTTATATAAAAAATTATAGAATAAATATTTTATAATAATTGAATTTAGTATTTATAAATAATTGAATTTTATAAATAAATCCTATACATAAATAAAATTAATAATATTTTTTACTTATAAAAAAATATAAAATAGATATAATCTTTTAAATAATTTAATTTAATATAATATTTATAAATAATCAAACTCGATAAATAAATCTTCGTACGTAGATACCCTTTTAGGAAAAGTAACCACTAAAACTTGTCTCTCCACTAACTTCGGTCTGCGTGAAGGGAAAGTTACATGAAATGATTCCACAAGTGAGTGTGGGATGATGATTGAATGTTTCGGGAATTACCATTAAGTGGGAACAATAATGACTTTAGCATATGCAATAATTTATTTGTCTCTATTATTGGAACATATTCCCAAAACGATTGAAGGGTAATGTCGAAGGGAATTAGGGGATGATTATTGTGTAAGGATGCAAGAGTTTTTATTATTCTTATTTTTTCAGGTTGATTCGTGCATCATCTAAAAGCATTTATTTGCTTTCATTTCATATATATATATATATATATATATATATATATATATATTGGATTTAATTGTTTTTTGTTTTGTTTTTATTTTTATTTTCAAGAAGATGATTTGTAAATTGTTGTGGATATTTGTGTGATATAGTGCATCACAAAAGATTTTATAAGTTTATGCTAATTTTTAGTTATGCAGTGTTTTATCTAAGATTAAGATATAATATTACTATGTTGATGCATCGTATGTTGAGATAAATTGAAATTAAGATAAAAGAAGCTGAAGCAAATATCACACCCTTCATACAATGAACACAAGATGTACCTCAAGTGGGAAACTCAATATGGAAAAAAACACAGCTAGAAGGTGAGGCCTACTATACCTTGCTCTTTTCTTCTCATATATGAAATGAAAATACAAAGAAAGGCAAAGTCCCGTGGAATTGTCATTGACACGGTGGCCTATATGGTTGTCACAAGGCCTTCTGATTCATTGTTTTTGTTCCAATATCCCACTACCTTATCTTATTTAGCAAGATAATAGTAATTAATACAATAAGAATGGAACACCTTCATTTTTAGAAGCCTAATATTTAACATGTCTTGATAGTCACCTAGTGTCAAGGTTAGGGTTTTTGCATGTCTCAACTCCCTATTAGGATTAGAGTTTTGGACCCTCTAGAATCTTCTTGAAACTCTGCACATGAATAGCTCCACATGCGTTAGTAATGAGAGTTGATGTGACATCTATTTCATATCATGGTGGTTAATAGTATAGGTCAACTTGTGGGAGGCATGACTTCCTCATATGAACTCTAATTAGGGTGACTTTTGCACTATTTAAAAACTCTCTATTTGTAGAACAATGTATAGATAGTAGCATTAGGAAAATTTTGAGATACAAAATGGACCTCAAAATAATAATAAAAAGTGTGCTATCAACATCTACTTTAGAATAACCAATAGGATTCAAGATGATGATGATGATGATGCCAACCATAAGGGTAAATAGTGTTGGTGGGAAAGAGAGAAAACTACCATTTTTACCATATTCTCAATTTACATCCTTATAGATTTATTAAAAGTATAAGGTAGGTAATCATTGGACGAGGAATTAAATTCTACATCTAACAAGTACCCACACTGCATACTTTTAATAGATCCTTTTTGAAATAAACCAAAAATACAAAAACAAACAAACAAATATGCTTCTAATGAGTACCCATATTGCATACTTTTAATAGACCCATTGTGATATAAACCAAAAATACATGAAAACCCCACTATGAGATAAATTGAAAATACATGAAAAACCTAGCACGAGATAAAATGGAAATACATGAAAAATATGTGTTTCAAGAAACACATATTTTTCATGTAATGATGGGTCTATTAAAAGTATGTAGTGTGGTTACTCATTGGATGTGGAATTTAATTATGCATCCAATGAGCACCTACACTTTATATTTAGTAAACCTATAATGAGATAAATTGAAAATATGAGAAAAAGTGTAGTTTATTCTTTCTCTCCAAAATTCATAATTCTTATTTTATTATTTAACTTATGTTTGCAAATTTTTTATCCCAAAATGACCTTTTAGTGTCTCAAACAGGGTCTAGAAGTTTCAAAATTTGAAATCACCAAAACAAGTTTTTAGCTCCGATACTTCCACTCAAAAACTATCAATTAGATGACAAATTATATAGTAATCCATGATTTTGGTTCATAAGAGATCAAACTATGCATGATTGTTTGTTTTGAGGACCTATCCAAGAGTTGGTTGGATAATTGAATACTAAGGACTAAAACAATACAAAATGAAAGGGAATGTCGATGTCGTAGCACACTTCCTTCATTTTTCACAAACGCTTTCCTGATGATGGACCACACTAGTTTGGTCCGAAACGTCGAAAAACATAAAACCTATGCGATGGATCCGAAAGAACTCTCTAAACAAAACAATGATCACAAAAGTCTTAGAACATAAATACTTCATAAATCCTTAACAACATAGATGAAGTCACATGCCTTCCTTATAAAGAAGACCATGTGAACATGCCAACATTTAGTAGAAGAATGACTATAATACTATCGATATGCTCATAAATGAACAATCCTCAAGGTCTCTTTAGTAAATATTAGGACATCACCCCTAAATCCCGACCATCATTGATTTGTCCATAAATCCAATGGTGATAGTGATTGAAAATGTCATTTTCTATATGAACCTTGGTAAAACATGATATTCCATAAACCATAGAGAAGTAACGTGTGAATACCATGTTTAAACAGTCTTCCCTATAAAGATGCACATGACATCATCATTAAACAATATATACTAATCACTACAACATTTAATGAGTGTATACATGAGGATATACACCATCAAAGGTGTAAATTCTCCACATATGACAATGTATATCTGGACTTATACGCTCTTAAATGCTATAATGCTAAGTGGTTATTGCTCATAGACTTGGTCCACTATGACGAAGGAATACAACATATGAAAAGGATGGGAAGAGATACCAATGCCCTCGTCTTTAGTTTATGATGTAGGATTATACTTGGTTCCAAGTAATCCTACACACCTAGATATAATTTTAAATTCAAGATTTTGTCTTGTGTTGATTTCCAATATCAGTGTTTTAGAAAAGGGTATCTAGGAAAACTCACCATTTTTGTATGGGCGAGCATCACATGCTTGCAACCTAAAGTCTAGTTTTTTTTGGGTCACAATATCGATATTTTAGATGAGATTTTGAAAATTTGAATTTTATTATTTTAAATCTAAATTTTGATATTTTAAATTTTGTTGTCTTTTGTCTTGTATAAGAATAACCAGTTTGAAAAAAATAATAATAAAATTCCTTCTCTTAAAATAAAATAATATTGATTTTAGATTATTTTATGTTTTATATTTCCTTTAACCATCAACTCTTGAATCTCCCTTTTCTCGAAGATCTATCAGCATTAATTTAGTCAATTAGGAAAATATACTCTTACAAGCATACAAATAATATTTTGTCCCTAACAAAGGCATAAGTACTCATATACGGGCTTTCAACATATCAATATAACCCTCAAAAAGAGTATAAATCTACTTTTGCTATGTAGGTTATGACATGGGGGCATTTGCATGCATGACACATTGTTTAGTCGTATTAATGAATAAAAAAATTATGAACTTTTATTTATTTATGGAGGATATGTTTGTTTTCTACTCTAATTTGTAGGGGTAAATGGTATTGAGAAATGTTGATATCCAACTTCAAGAAGCACATTTTGAGGTTGTTCTTTTCTACACATTATGGCGCTCTCACATAAATGGATTTTGTTGAGAAATACATTGTTTATGTTAAGAGGTGTTGTATCATACATAATTTTATTTTTTCCAATTTAGATTGAAATATAAACTATTCTTATACAAAAAAATATTAGGCTATAGGCCTTGATACTTTTCATAGAATTATTCAACAAGACAAAAAGAATCATCTCATCACCTGTACACATGCTGATAAATCCCAATCCCATCTAAAATCTCAAAAAAAAAACAAAAACTATAACATCAAAAAGACCCCTGTAAAATAGCCCAGAGAAAACGATCTCCAATATGGCCCCCCGCTAAGCTCCCAACATCAAGAAACATAAGAGATCTTCCAGATCTAGTATAGGTCTAGAAATAAATGTGGACCTTCATGGTCCCCTTCACATTGGAAGTATTCAATTTTCCCAGGAACTTTTAGCAAAGCCTGCTTTGATAGCTTGTTCGCTTTAGACTTATCTTCTCGATAAACATGCTAGAAGGTTACATTATGAAATAGCTTTAATAGATCATTAAGTCTTCCCTTCTAGCACTCTAGAGTAAGCACCTAGAGGCTACCCTTTCCCTACAGCCAGTCAATAACGATCTTAGAGTCCCCTTGAACCAAAAGCTCTGATATAGCGAACCGAGAAGCCAAATTCATAAGTGCCCACACTCCCAACAATTCTACTCTGGTGTTTGTCCCAGGACCACAGTTAATAGTCCACTTGAAAATGTTGTGTTCACTAATCCTTAAAATCCCACTAGCTCCATTGTTTTTCCCTGATGCCACTGTTGCCCTGTCAAACCAACCAACCGAGCCCTCCACCATAGGTTGCAACGTCCCTCTCCTAGTAGCCTTCGGTTTGATTGGTAACTTGTGATCAACCATGAACAATAATGACATAAACGCCACCTTTTGCACAGATGGTAACCCATTCTCGAAGATAGGAAGGTTCCTCTCGATCCAAATATTCCATCATATATAAATCAGAAGAGTGAGGTAGTCTGAAAAAAGCAATCTCCATTTTTTAAAACATTCAGAAATGGAATTTCCAGTCCAAGCCCCCAGAAAATTTAAGGATGATTTAATTATTTCCCAAACAGCACATGTGAACGGGCATTCAAAAAATAAATGGAACACAATTTCCATATTCTTCTTACAGAGAGAACAATAGTTGGGGCCTTCAAAAACCTCTACGTTGCATATTTTCCCAAGTTAGAATCTTGTTCTCCTCCACCAACCAGGTAAAAAGCTTTAATTTTAATGGGCAGTCATAGGACCATAGCGATTTTCTCCAACCACCTATCACCAAGTCTTGTTTTTTGTTTTCAATGTCCTCATAAGCATTTTTAACGGTGCCTCATTGTAGTGTGGTTACTCATTGGATGTGGAATTTAATTATGCATCCAATGAGCACCTACACGTTATATTTAGTAAACCTATAATGAGATAAATTGAAAATATGAGAAAAAATGTAGTTTATTCTTTCTCTCCAAAATTCATAATTCGTATTTTATTATTTAACTTTTGTTTTATTATTTTCCTTAGGAGGGTCATTTTAAACTTCAAATTTCTCCTAATGGACCTATGTTTGCAAAATTTTGATCCTAAAAATGACCTTTTAGTGCCTCAAACAAGTTCGAGAAGTTTCAAAATTTGAAATCACCAAAACAAGTCTTTAGCTCCAATACTTCCACTCAAAAAGTATCAATTAGATGATAAATTATATAGTGATCCATGATTTTGGTTCATAAGAGATCAAACTATGCATGATTGTTTGTTTTGAGGACCTATCCAAGAGTTAGTTGGATAATTGAATACTAAGGACTAAAACAATACAAAATGAAAAGGAATGTCGATGTCGTAGCACACTTCATAAATCCTTGACAACATAGATGAAGTCACATGCCTTCCTTATAAAGAAGACCATGTGAACATGCCAACATTTGGTAGAAGAATGACTATAATACTATTGATATGCTCATAAATGAGCAATCCTCAAAGTCTTTAGTAAATATTAGAAGGACATCACCCCTAAATCCCAACCACCATTGATTTGTCCATAAATCCAATGATGATCGTGATTAAAAATGTCATTTTCTATATGAACCTTGGTAAAACATGATATTCCATAAACCATATAAAAGTAACTTGTGAATACCATGTTCTTCCCTATAAAGATGTACATGACATCATCATTAAACAATATATACTATTCACTACAACATTTAATGAGTGTATACATGAGGATATACACCATCAAAGGTGTAAATTCTCCACATATGACAATGTATATCTGGACTTATACTCTCTTAAATGCTATAATGCTAAGTGGTTATTGCTCATAGACTTGGTCCACTATGACAAAGGAATACAACATATGATTAAATGCTATAATGCTAAGTGGTTGTTGCTCATAGACTTGGTCCACTATGACGAAGGAATACAACATATGAAAAGGATGGGAAGAGATACCAATGCCCTCGTCTTTAGTTTATGATGTAGGATTATACTTGGTTCCAAGTAATCCTACACACCTAGATATAATTTTAAATTCAAGATTTTGTCTTGTGTTGATTTCCAATATCAGTGTTTTAGAAAAGGGTATCTAGGAAAACTCACCATTTTTGTATGGGTGAGCATCACATGCTTGCAACCTAAAGTCTAGTTTTTTTGTCACAATATAGATATTTTAGATGAGATTTTCAAAATTTAAATTTTATTATTTTAAATCTAAATTTTGATATTTTAAATTTTATTGTCTTCTGTCTTGTCAAATATAAGAATAACCAGTTTGAAAAAAATAATAATAAAATTTCTTCTCTTAAAATAAAATAATATTGATTTTAGATTATTTTATGTTTTGATATTTCCTTTAACCATCAACTCTCTTGAATCTCCCTTCGAATTTCATAATTCTCGAATATCTATCAGCATTAATTTAGTCAATTAGGAAAATATACTCTTACAAGCATACAAATAATATTTGGTCCCTAACAAAGGCATAAGTACTCATATACGGGCTTTCAACATATCAATATAATCCTCAAAAAGAGTATAAATCTACTTTTGCTATGTAGGTTATGACATGGGGGCATTTGCATGCATGACACACATTGTTTAGTCGTATTAATGAATAAAAAAATTATGAACTTTTATTTATGGAGGATATATTTGTTTTCTACTCTAATTTGTAGGGGTAAATGGTATTGAGAAATGTTGATATCCAACCTCAAGAAGCACATTTTGAGGTTGTTCTTTTCTACATACTATGGTGCTCTCACATAAATGGATTTTGTTGAGAAATACATTGTTTATGTTAAGAGGTGTTGCATCATACCTAATTTCATTTTTTCCATTTTAGATTGAAATATAAATTATTAATTAAAAAAAAACATCAGGTCATAAGCCTCGATACCTTTCATAGAATTACTCAACAAGCCAAAAAGAATAATTTCATCACTTGTACACATACTAATAAATCCCAGTCCCATCTAAAATCTAAAAAAAAAACAAGAATTATAACATCAAAAAGACCCCTATCAAATAGCCCAGAGAAAAGGATCTTCAATATGGCCTCCCACTAAGCTCCCAACATCAAGAAACATAAGAGATCTTCCAGATCTAGTATAGGTCTAGAAATGAATGTGGACCTTCATGGTCCCCTTGACATTGGAAGTATTCAATTTTCCCAGGAACTTTTAGCAAAGACTGCTTTGATAGCCTATCCGCTTTAGACTTATCTTCTCGATAAACATGCTGGAAGGTTACATTATGAAATAGCTTTAATAGATCATTAAGTCTTCCCTTCCAGCACTCCAGAGTAAGCACCTAGAGGATACCCTTTCCCTACAACCAGTCAATAACGATCTTAGAGTCCCCTTGAACCAAAAGCTCCGATATAGCGAACCGAGAAGCCAAATACAGAAGTGCCCACGCTCCTAACAAATCCACTCTGGTGTTTGTCCCAGGACCACAGTTAATAGTCCATTTGAAAATGTTGTGTTCACTAATCCTTAAAATCCCACTAGCTCCATTGTTTTTCCCTGATGCCATTGTTGCCCCATCAAACCAACCAACTGAGCCCTCCACCACAAGTCGCAACGTCCCTCTCCTAATAGCCTTCGGTTTGATTGGTAACTTGTGATCAACCATGAACAGTAATGACATAAACACCACCTTCTGCACAGATGGTAACCCATTCTTGAAGATAGCAAGGTTCCTCTCGATCCAAATATTCCAGCATATATAAATCAGAAGAGTGAGGTAGTCTGAAAAAACAATCTCCATTTTTTAAAACATTCATAAATGGAATTTCCATTCCAAGCCCCCAGAAAATTTAAGGATGATTTAATTATTTCCCAAACAACACATGTGAACGGGCATTCAAAAAATAAATGGAACACAATTTCCATACTCTTCTTACGGAGAGAACAATAGTTGGGGCCTTCAAAACCTCTACGTTGCATATTTTCCCAAGTTAGAATCTTGTTCTCCTCCACCAACCAGGTAAAGAGCTTTAATTTTAATGGGTAGTCCTAGGACCATAGCGATTTTCTCCAACCACCTATCACCAAATCTTGTTTTTTGTTTTCAATGGCCTCATAAACATTTTTAACAGTGATCCTGCCTGATGAATTGCCTCCCGTCCAAATTAGTTCATCTGGATTCCTCACCAGTTGTACACCATTGTTTAGGATAACAACACAAAAATCTTTCCATTCAGCTGCTAAGGATCCCTTGAGACCCATCTTAGCATTAGTGATCTAGTTGGGGCCAATCAAGCCCGGGTGGGGTTCTCTGATCACCTAATATAAATAGAACACACCTTGTTGATTTAAAAATGATAATAAATCTCCAGACAACAATGTCGCATCCCCCATCCCCAAAATCATGTCTTTTCCAATCATAATCGATTCACCTGAGCCCGGAAGCGACACCAACCAATGCAATAGGATATATAAGGCTTTTTGGAGATATCTCCAAGTCTAAGAACCTTTTTTTCCATCCATCAAAACCGTGTGCAACCAACGTGCAACAGAGACAGAGGGAAAATATTTAGATTTTAGAACCCGATGCCATAGACCATCTATCATCAAATCCCTCCATAGGTTGTTTTTTTCCATGGCTCTGCTAAAACTGACTAGGTTCCTCAATCCCCAACCCCCATGCTTCTTCGAATGAGCAATAATTTGCCAGCTACACAAGTGGATTCCCTTCTTTTTCCTTTTTCCATCCCAAAGAAAATTGAAGATAACTTGACGATTTTTATTAAGAACCGATGATGGGATATTTTCCAACGCCAGCCAATAAACTGGTTGGATTTCTAAAACCGCCTTGATCAGGACTAGGCGACCTCCAATTATCAGCCATCTATTGCACCAATGGCTTATGTGATTTTCATATTTTGCTAAAAGCCAGTCCCATTCCTCGACTTTGTACCTGCCAACTTTTAAAAAATACCCAAGATATTTAAAACCATTAGTAAGATCATTAATGTTGTATAAAAATGTAGCTTTTAAAGTATCCAAAACAGATTGTTGAGCACCAAACTAATAAAAGGAGGATTTATGTGCATTAATCAAGAGCTCGGTTGAGTTGCAGAAGCTAGTCAATATCTTATGAATCTCCAACCATTCAGAGGTAGAATCTTTGGTCATAATCAGGATATCATAAAAAAAAAAAGGAGATGGATTATCCGAATTAGCCTTGAAACCTTGATGCCCATCACTAATCCATACTCTTGACTTTTTTTCAATACTAGACTCGAACTTTATAGGACTAATATAAAAATCAAAGGTGACAATGGACACCCCTGTCTGAGACCTCTGCCACTTTTAAAGAATTCAGTTGGCTCTCCATTTATTAGAATTGAAAATGTAGCTAAAGAAATGCATCCCATAATCCATTTGGTCATTGGTAGCCCAAAACCGCAATGTAAAAGAACCAATCTCAGGAAATCCCAGCTAATACAGTCGTAAGATTTTTTTAAATCAATCTTTAGTATAAGAGCCTAGAGTTTTTTCTCTTTTATTTTGTGTAAGCACTCCTAAATTGTACCTATGGCATCAATGATTTGTCTTCCTTTTAAGAAGCCAAACTATTCCTCTGATAATGACTGAGACAAGATCGGTCTGATTCGTTTGGAAATTAACTTTGATATAATCTTGTAACATAGGTTGCAAAAAGAAATCAGATGGAAATCTCCAAAGGTTGTCAGCCCATTGACCTTGGGAATACGAGCTAGAAATGTCGTATTTAAGGATCTATTCACCACACCAGTTAAGCGAGATTCCTCGACTGCCTCCAATAGATCATTAGCAACCAATTCGAAGAACTTCAGAAAGAAATCCAATGTCCATCCGTCAGGATCGGGGCTCTTATCTTTGGTAAATCCCCTTAGAACCTCAAGAACTTCATCCTTTGTGCACGGTTTCTCTAAAAGACTCAATTCCTCCTCCGTGACGAACCTTGGATATAGACGCATGGATGCAATCTAATCCTCAATCACATTTTGTGATGATTAATTATAAAAGGATCTAAAATGTCTAATTGCTTCTTTCTTGATAGCCTCCTGTCCAACATGGAATTGGTCACTTTCATCCTTAACCTCCCACAGATGTTTTTTGTTCCTTCTATAGCTGGCAAACCGATGAAAATTTTTTGTGTTCTTGTCCCCGGAATGTATCCACGTTGCCCTACTCTTTTGGCGCTAGAGTTCCTCCTTCTCCAACAATAATTTGTTTCTATCTGATTCAAGGGTTTTCAAATGAGTATTTGGTGCATCACTATGTTGAATCTATAAACTATGTTTTGTTAGTGAAGCAATCCCCCCTTCAATTTTTTTTAAAGTAATATGATCAGCTTTTTTCTTGCCCACAATCCATTTCTTCACCCTGATTTTTAGATTATATAAATTCTTCACCAATCTTGATTGTGGTCCTTGCACCCCTTGTTCCTGTTGTGGACTCCAAACCTCACGAACAATTTCGGCAAAGGACTCATCTTTTAGTGACACAGGATTTAATTTGAAAGGGTATGCCACTGACTTAATACCATAATCCAGTTGGAAAGTCATTGGGGCATGGTCAGAAATATAAGGTAGCTCCACCCATGATCTATAGCAAGACGAATCCATTAGAAGCGCTTCAGATATAAAAAAAACCCATCTAATCTCTTTTGAATCTCAGCAGCTCCACTCCTACCATTTCTCTAGGTTGGTATCACCTCCGTAGTCACCACATCCACTAATTTATGTTTGGAGAAAAGATCTTTGAAAAATGTCGCCAATGGATCAATTAAGGACGACTCCCCCCACACTTCCTCAATACTAGTAGAAAAAGTAAATCTCCCGCAAGGATAAGATTTCTCTGGTCAAGTAATCCCTTGCCTTCCACCATTTCCCAGAACTGTCTACGTCCTATACATGGTCCATAGACATTTAGCATGCATATCCTTTTTTTGTTCGGAATATGAGAACCTGTCAATAAAATGCCACCAACACACGGATTAAGGTTGGAGATCAACTATGTTAGGGTCCCATGCCACTAAAAGTCTTCCTGACTTTCCAACTGAACTAACTGCACTATACATCTAGGTAGGGCATAAAGAAAACATGAACTTCTGAGCCTTTTCCTCATTGACTAGGGTTTCTTGTAGGAATATAAGATCAGGTTTTGCAGGAGCAAGCAACCTACCCATGGAAGGAAATTTTAGGGGGGCTCCCACCCCTCTAATGTTCAGGGAGAGGATGATCATGATTTTTCCCTTGCCAGGTCTTTTATGCCTCTAAGCGCCCCCAAGTCTAGATTTGAAGTATTAGAATGATCAGTAGTAGGAGGGTGAAGTGATAGCTTCTTACGTGTGCTCCTTGTTTTTATGGGAGAAATGTCATAGCCCAACCCCCTCAACCAAGCATGAGCTTTCCCCTGGCCTTCTTCCTCAGAGATCTGATTCCTCTCTTTAACATAGCCCAGATTCACAAGAGGTTCCGACCCCCAGAAGGTTTGTAAAGTTACATGACTTGTGGTCTCCCTTAGTGACGGAATAAGAGAATCAATCACAGAGTTGAAGAGCAGTTCCAAGACATGGTAACTAGATGATGGGGAGTGAAGTAAAACCTTTTCCAAGGGGGATGCAAATGGAGGGACTGTAAGAGAGGTAACAGTAGAGTCAAAAAGGGGAGGTGTTAGAATAGTCCTATCAAAAACACTGGGATGGTCACCCCTGACTGTAGATTCCACATCTTGACTAGTAGGAACAACTGACGTAGATTGAGTCGTAGGATCAACATTCCCCAAGAAATCCCTTTCCCACAAAGACCGTTAAAAAAATAAGGTTGGACAAAAGGATTTCAGCTTACCTAAGAACGAGTCGGATTTTCCTTCCAAACCACCTACATTACTCGTAGTCGCGCACAAGCCCGTCTCTTCTAGCATATCATGTTTTGTTTCACTCATGTGCAACTCCTTTATAGAGTCTTCCATATTTTCCTCCACCTTTGTATCACTGACTCTATGGTGGCAATCTTTGCGTAAATGGCTCTTCCTTCTACATGAAGAGCAACAAAATGGGATACCTTGGTAATCTATGCGTTGAACTGTAACCTGGCCTCACCATTCCAATTCTAAATATTCCATCAAATCCGCCTGAGTTTCCAACTCAACCAACACCCTCGTCATGCGTTTATATGAAGAATGAAGGCTTTCTTCGTCTACCTTCAGGAAGCATCCTAACAGATTCTCGATAGCCATTAGAGAATTTTTGTTCCAAAGGTTTAACGATAAACCTAGAAGTAACACCCATACGTGTCTGGAGCTAAAAAACTCAGTTGCAGGATCAAAGCGTGTTCTCCATCACTTTAGCATTATGTTTCCTCCCTCATAATCCCAAAACCGGTTTAGGATGAGCTCAACATCCTCCAGACTCTTAAATATCAACCCGAATCATCCAACTGGAAGAGTCAAGTAGTCTGGCACATAACCTAAGACAAGCAACCATACCATCTTCATCCATTCAGTAAAAGGGAGACTACATTTAGACTTGTATGCAAACCTACCTACTAGAGCACATAAGGAGATATGACAAGTTTCTTCCAACCCCACATCCATCCCAATCACTAGTTGTCGACGCACCCGCTTGGGTTTCCAGACTCTCGCAGATTTTTTCCTCTGGGAGTCGATAACAATTGCAAAACCCCCCTGTGAGTTTGCCTCAAAGCCGTCGGATGACGTCCGAGTATTCACCCTTTTGAAATCTGTGACTGACTTTGTGAAACTATTATCAATCCTCACTCCACCTTGCCTCTGGGAATGTTCAAAACACAGGCCAACCGCATCAGTATTCAATATTGGAGCCCAACTAATACCAATATAGGGAGACCGAATAAACTTTGGTTCATGTTGAGTAGTAATGGCTCCAATAAATGGAACCCTCCTTTCTTTAAAATTCACAGTTCATCAACTGTGTTGAAGAGATCGTCCCATTCCCAATCCTCGTCGTTTGATGCACCCATGAGCCTGCTGACCTCATGAGCCATCCCTCTAAACTTTCCACCTTAACAAAATCTCTGTCAACACTGAACACCAGTCAGATCACCATCTGTGGGACCAAGATCTTGTGCCTCACTCGAAAAGAGTAGGAGTTAAAGATTTAATAAAGTTTAATGCCACCACAAATTACACTATCAATGGATAACCGTCAAAGAGGGAACATCAATAAAACCATCCTGGGCGCAATTAAAAAAGAGACAAAAGCCTCGATTCTCTCATAGCCCTCCAATTCCGCCATCCTTTGTTGTAGTTAAACAACATCACTTGTTAACCTTCCATACCATTCCCCAAGGCCTCCCAAGTAACCAGATCAAGAGAAAACACCAAACCCCCAAAAATAACAGTTACTAAGAATAGAAATCCGCCATAAAAACCTACAAAACGTTGATTCAACCTTCTGCTATAAAAGAAAACCTACCAAAATACTGATTCCTAATAAGGCTTTTATTGGTGATTACCAAAATTTTCGTCACACATAATTTCATGTTAAGGAGGATTGATAAAATATAATGAAACTTTCATTACTACTTAGCATATTTATTTATTTATTTATTTATTTTGGGTCTAACTTCAACTAATTAATATTATATGGTTATAAATATAATATAATATAGTAATTAAGGTAATAGTTTTTACTATGTGAATCATGATTATATTCTTTGGCTTGGAATAACTTTTTTTCCTCCTTTGAATTTGTTGGATGATTATAAATATGGTATAGTAACTAAAGTAAGAATTTTCAATAGATCAATTATGATTAAATTCTTTTGATTCAAATAATTTTCTGTAAATTATAATGGATAAAAGATTACCCTTATTTGTGAGTGAAACAACTTTTCTTTCTCTTTCTTTGAATTTGTTGGATTGATGGATGTGAGTTGTACCTGTTATCCACCTACTTCCTTTTTCCTAGTGATTAGCGCTCATGAAGTAGATGGTGTGTGAAATGAAGCACATGTTCTTTGAATTACATTATGGTATATGAAGCATATGGTTTATAGAATGAAGTATTTGATTGAAGCATTTTCATCAAAGTTAATTATTTTCATGAGAATTAATTAGGGAATAAGAAGAATATTGTGCACGTAAAGAAGCATTTCCATTAGAGCTCATTATTCATATAGTAATTTTTACTTGGTAATTACATTATTTTAAGTTATAATATTTGATTATGTATATGTGTCATTTGCTAGTCATTAAAGTAATTTAAATATTGAATTTTATTTATAAGATAAGCAAGTGGTAAATCTAAAACTTGATTTTACTTTTATTTTTTATAATTTGTTGGTGGTTTTTAAGAATACATAATTTTAACTTTGAATCATTAACCTATTTCCTCAATGAAAATTGATTCTTAATCAATTAAAAATAATTTAAATTCTTAATTTACAACCAATAAATTATATACATTCATAAGACTTTTTAATATATCCATAATTGTTTTATATTTTTCATTATATTTATGTTAGAAATTTGTTCTAATACTTACTTTTTAATATATCGATAATTGTTTTATATTTTTCATTATATTTATGTTAGAAATTTGTTCTAATACTAAACAAATTCTTAAATGTTAACAAAAATAAAATTAACTTAAGAGCATCAAGTTTTTGTTTCAATTATTATTCAATAATTTGGAAAGTGTGATAGTGTATTCTTCAATGTGATAGTGAATAATGAATTATGGTATGTTACCTTTTAGGGAAGAGAAGATGTTTTCATCAACTTGTTCATGTTAAGAGTTATATGCAAATATGCCAATGGAGTATTTAAGGAAGTGTGTTTTTTCTAGATATGCTAATGGGCTTAAGGAAATTGCAAACCAACTCTAAACCACTTTAGGAGTACGAAAGTAATGAAATTACACACGGAGTTTAGAACACTTTAGTAAGAGGTTGGAATAATTAACCAAGATATTGGAACCTTTAAATAAAAGTCTAAAATAATTAATTAGGAGACTAAAAATGATTATCAATTTTTAACCCTTAAACAATTTTCTTAATAATGTTATCTATAATATATAATTAGAAATAATCATCTACAATTTTTAACCCTTCAACAACTATCTTAAAAACCTTATCTACAATATATAATTATTCAACGAGAGGTCACATGTTAAGAACATCAGCTTTGACTTTTTCATTGAAAGCTTTTATGAACACTTCTAAAATAATTTAGTTGTGTGTTTAATGGGAAGATTATTATGGTTAAATCATTTTGTTTTTCATTTATTCATTATGTGAATCATTATTGTTAATAATGATGGAAGATTTATTTTTTATTTTAATTTCCAAAATTGATGAGAATAAGATAATTAAAGCAAATATTGGCATGAAATTATATTTTTTTGTAAATTGTGTTTGGTAGGAATAGTATGGTATATGTGGTAAGAGTTACAGTGACATTTATTATTTTTGAAATTAAAATATTGTATTTTTTTTTTTTGAAAAAAATTATTGGTTATTTTTTTTCATTTTGAGGATGATATTTAAGATAAATTGGATTTATTCCAAAAACTTGAGGAAGCTTTGACAACAATATGTTTATTAAGAACTCAACATGTTACTTAGAGAAATTAAACCTTAAGTAAGAAGATAACACTTTTCTTCTCAACCACCCAAACTAAACCCAATTAAAATATCATAATAAATACTTATAAAACTACTCATCTTTACACTAAATTAATGAACATAATTTTGATTTAAATAATAACTTTTAAAACTAATTTAAACTAATTTTAATTCAAATATTAATTATTAAATTTTTATGCTAATATGACTAGTCCTCACTGTGAATGCTTATGAAACTACTCATATCTACATTAAATTAATTTACCATAATCTGCATTCACATATTGGATTTTCAACAGTTTTATCTTCATATGAGTTGTTATTAACTCAAAATTTCATTTATTAAGTAACGAGTATTTCTTAAAAATAATAACAATGTTATCGGGAATCACAATTACAGTGAAGGTTCCAAATCCTTTGGAAAACCAATCATATAAAATATATATGTATATTAATTTACAAAAGTTTTAGTCCTTGACTTAAAAATAAAAAGCTATTTCAATTATTTGTACGATAAAACCTTGGAATGGAAATAAAAAATTGTAATATTATACGTTAGATTATGTATAGATTTAAAATAAAAATGTGAATTTATAATAATTATTATATGTTATTATGCATTTGGTGTTTACATTAATCATTAAAAAGTAACATCTCACCCACTGAATTTTTAAAATCATTAAATTTTTCACGTATAAAAATTTACACTTGGTTCTAAGGAAATATCATAACACCAAACATGACTTGTTCAACTAGGCTTCGAATTGTTAGCATTTTAATATGTTTTGTTATAATGCAATATGTATATAATGGTTAGCATTTCAATATGTTTTGTTATAATGCAATATGTATATAATGGTTAGCATTTCAATATGTTTTGTTATAATGCAATTATAATGAATATTAATCAAGAATATATACTTAAATATGCCCAAGAAAATTTGAAAAAATACTTTATATCAATTTATGAACTTTTATTTTGTCGTACAATCTTTCTTTTTGCAATTTCACATTTCATCTTATTTGTCTTTTGTGGAAGTGTCTATATTCCTTAGCTAAAGAGAATGTTAAACATATAGGTATTTAATTCAAACTACTACTACTATTATTAATATGGTAGAAGGTGTTTTCATGGTAAGTCAATTGAAGTTTAACACAACTAGTCTTAGTAGATTTGATTTTTTTTTTATAAATGTAGTTAGAGTTTTCAATCTCCAACTCTTATTTAATAAAGGGATTGAAAGATTTCATAAATTGATTTATTCTGTATATTTTTTATAAGCTGCTTATTATTTTTTATTTTTTATATTAGTATATATTTATCTTAAACTTGGATGTATCAAATATTAAATGGATCAATATAACAATGTTACAAATAAATCAAATTGTATATGTGCATTCATTATATAAAGTAGTGTACATTTATCGATAGCAATGAGTATTAATTGCTTAAAATTAAACTTTGAAAAGTTACCATAAATTCATCATGCTCAAAGAATTTCTTAAATAACCCTAAAATAATAAAGAAACCCTAAATATGCGAAATGGCATTCTTGTGTAGATATAAGGTTGGAGTATGTGCCATTCAATCTACTACTACAACCCTAAATATGTGAAATGGCATTATTGTGTAGATGAAACGTTGGAGTATGTGTCGTTCAATTTACTACTGTAATCTTAAATATGTGAAATGGCATTCTTAGGTAGATGACATTCTTGTGTAGATGTAAGGTTGGAGTATGTGTCATTCAATTTACTACTGCAATCTTAAATATGTTAAATTGCATCCTTATATAGATGTAAGGTTCGGGTATGTGTCATTCAATCTACTACTATAAAAAAAAATAAAAAAAAATTGATGATATCTTAGAGTTTATAGGGTTAGAATTTGTTATTGTGAAATGTTTTTACCTTAAATTTCATAAACTATACTAATTTTTACCCAAATTGTTGAAAATAATACTTTAAATTACATAAGGCTATAGATTTTGAACAACAATTCCAAACAATTTAAACATAGTCTTTGATGATATAATCCTATATTTTTCACTAAAGACAAAATCTAGTTTAAATCACCCAAATTGTTCGAAAGAATACTTTAAATTACATAAGACAAAATCTAATTTAAATCGCCCAAATTGTTGGAAAAAATACTCTAAATTACATAAGGTTATAAACTTTGAACAACAAATCTAGCTTAAATCAATTCCAATATGATTTCTACCCATTGCCCATAACAATCTCTCATAACCCTCCCAAACTCAAATTCTCAACATCAGATTTGAATACATGAGCTCTAATAACTCCACTAATTCTCTCTAGTAGTCTCGCCTGAGATTCCCACACCCAAATTCTCATCATCATGCTTTATTACATGAGCTCTAAATCTTCCACTAGTTACATCTAGCAAATTTTCATGAGCTTCCCAAATTCAAATTCTCATCATCATGCTCTCTTATATGAGAGCTAATAGAGCTCTAATTTCAAGTGTTGCAAAATTTGCACAATTGAATTGCAATATATAATAACTATAAAAAGTAATTATTACAAGTTCTACAATATATAGTTTTTACAAAACTAGGAGCTTATGTGAAACCATGGGTATAAGTTAGTGTAATCATGGCAGGTGTTGCAAAATTTGGACAACTGAATTGCAATATATAATAACTAAAAAAAATAATTATCACAATGTCTACAATATATAACAATATATAGTTTTGTCATGGGTATAAGTTAGTGTAATCATGGCAGGTGTTGCAAAATTTGGACAATTGAATTGCAATATATAATAACTATAAAAAATAATTATCACAATTTCTATAATACATAGTTTTTACAAAACTAGGAGCTTATGTGAAACTATGGGTATAAATTAGTGTAATCAAGGTGGGTGATTAATCACTTGGACAATTGTTTCCCATAACACATAACACATGTGATGATTATGTATGACCTTGGTGACTTCAAGTAACAATGGTATATTATGTATGTGGCTGAATTCATAAAGCTGTGTTTCTATTTATTGAAATGTGGAAATGAAAATTTGATATTTTAGGTATTTTAAATTGAATTCTTCAATTTTCTTTTACAACTCGAAAATTTTGTTGTGTAATAAAAAGACAATTTGTAGGGAATCGGTCTCTTTATTTACATATATTCTAAATTTACATTTTTGTATTTGCAACGATTTGCTTCTTTTGTATGAAGTTAAAAAGATAAAAATACTCTTTTAAAAAGTAAACATATACGATTATCTCTAGTGTTTTTTCTAATCTTTGGTTGTCTATTTTTTAAGGTATTATTTTTTTTTCTTGACGCGTTTACAAGTAGTGAAAAAAATTGTATATAAGTTTTAGAACAAAATAAACTAAAAATATAATGAAGCGAACATGTTAGTTCACTTCTTGAAATCATCATGATTGAATATAAACCCCATAATATCCATTAAATGAATATTATTATATGAAGTTTATTAAATGAATACTGTCGACATGTATACACACACACACACACACACACA
>ML787903.1:93939-154056 GCA_009831015.1 Picea engelmannii | reverse complement strand
TCCTCCTAAGTTCTGCTTAAGATGAGGATGTCATCTAGATATACCACCACAAAATAGTTGGTGAAGGGTCTCAATACATCATCCATCAATCTCATGAAATTTGCTGGTGCATTTGTTAAGACAAAGGGCATGAACAACCATTCGAAGAGACCTTCTTTAGATTTGAAAGCTTCCTTCCATGCATCAGTTGGTTTGATGGGAACCTGGTGGTAGCTAGAATTTAGGTCAATCTTGCTGAAGAAATTTCCCTCTTGAGTTGGTAAAGAAGGTCATCAATTCGGGGAGTTGGGTACCGGTTCATGACTGTGATTTTGTTTAATGCTCTGCAATCAATGCAGAGCCACCATGTCCTGTCTTTCTTCTGCACCAACACAATCGAGCTTTTGCAAGGGGATGAACTAGGTCAAATGTACCCCTTTTGAAGCGGCTCTTGGATCTGGTGCTTGATCTTGTCATTTTCCATCAGTGAGCGATGATAGACTGGTCCATTAAGAAACAGTGCAGTGGGGGTCAGATCAATTGGATGCTTGACTTGGAAGTGCATCGGTACCTTGGTGGGTGAGGAGAAGATGTCTCTGTACTCTTCCATGATCTCGTCCACTTGCTTCTGCTACAAAGAGAGGCTCTGTGTAGAGGTCACGGATGTGGTGGTGACCTTCTACTTACTATGAGCACAACTCACAAAGAAGATGAACTTCTCGGTTTGTGAAATGACCTTACTACATTGCTTAGTAGAGATTAAATAAATAGCGGTAGGCAGTGCTACCTTTGGTATCCTGTACAATTTTCTACCCAAAGTAATAATAACACTGCGAGGTCTAGAATCATACACAACATGTCACTTCCAAAAATATGGCTGACCTAAAAGAACATCACAAACTTCAAGGGGAGAAATATCACACAATACCTCATCTTTGAAGGGCTTGATGTTGTAGGGAAGACAACACTATTGATTGACACAAAGATCTTGTCCTTGGCGAAGCTAGCTGATGGTGTAGGGTTGCGGGTGCAGTGTTATCAACATGTCCATCTGCTTGATGACCTCTATTGAAATGAGGTTCTTATGACTGCCGCTATCGACAATGAAATGCAATGGAGTTCCCTTTACCCACATCTGTGAGTGAAAAAGGTGTTTCCCTTCCTTTGGTTCTTCTGGTTCGCTTGGTTGGAATTCGGTGGTAGTGATAGTAGCACTGGGTTCGACATCAATCATTCGATTCCCACTTTCTAAATTTGATTCAGAGTCAAATTCTGCCTCTGACTCAGAAGCTTTCATCTCGACCACCAGTAACTTCTTGGAGCGACATTCTTCGGTGTTGTGCCAAGGGATTTTATGGTATTCGCATCATTTTCATGTGTCCATCCTTGAATTCTCATTACCCTTCTTGGGTTGCAGCTTGGACTGGTTGTCCTGAGAGTGGCCATCTTTTCTCTATCCCTTGTTTTGTGGGTTGGGGCCTCCTTTTCCCAGCTTTGGTTGTGAGGCATTTGTAGATCCAAACTCTTGCCTCTTCTGCTTAAATTTCTGTTCGATCTTGAAAACATATCTATAAACCACACCTAATGATGTGATGTACAGAAAATCCATTTCTGTTTGAATGTATCTATGCAGAAAAGCACGGTATTTGAACACCAGATGCGTTCAAAGTCTTTGATACCCAATTTGGTGTGCAGGGTATGGAAAATATTGGTGAAATATGGTACTTTTTGGTCCCTTTCCTGATGTTGTGTGGTCCATCTTGTGTACTGGTCCTTGTAGCTTCCAACATGGTAATATTATTCTTTAATGGCATCCCTGAAGGAATCCCATGTGGGGGAGACCGCAAATATTGTAGATTCCTCTATGGCCCTTTTCTCAGAGTAAGTATCCCACTGGTACTTAACATGGGGGACGACCTTGAGGAATGAAAAAGTAATATTTTCCCCATCGAAAAAATTGTGGACCAAAAAATACCCTTCGAGTAGATTCAACCATTTATCTACAACATTCGCATCTATCGGTCCTTCAAATAATGGAATATAAAAATTTAATTGTACCTTTAAGGGGGTTGCATGGCCGCGTGATGAAGATGCGTCTCCTATGGGCAGCCACCGAAGGATTTGTGCAAAGTTTCCCATCATTTTGTTCCTTTGTCGCGCAAGGGATTCCTCGAGAAACATTTTAAAAGGATCTCCTGCTCCATCATATTTCTTCTCATTCCCCATGGGCTGTTGTCAGGCTTGGCATGGATGATATTGAAAAGGCTCAATTGGTTTGAGTCCCAAATTCTTGTACCCAGATCTTGTCGAGGACATGCACGAAGAAAAATAAATGAAAAGCAAATCGCTCTGATACCACTGGTTCAGATTTATGAGCAGAATGAAAGGAATACTAGATTGAATATAATAACATAGAGATGTGGAGAACAACAACAAATATCCATTGAACAATAAATTCTATTAAATAAATAAAATAGGTTGAAACTATAAAACTGCAGAACTAGAAACAACTTGCTCGAATGGTGGTAGTTATCTCTGAGAAGAGATGTGGCTTGCTACGCAAATCCGTCTGAGAAAAATAATTACAATGAGGCTCCAGAGGCCTTTTTAACATTACTCATGAATGCCAAAACCCTATACATCCAAAAAACTAACCCTAGGAGGTGATACTCCAAAAGTTAAGTGCCCCCCTATGGGTAAGTTGGTACCTCAACTTCCCGGGGTTGTAACTTTTGCATACAACCTTCGTTTCAGGCACATTATAGCCCGTTAGAAAGGTATTTTCAAGAACTACACATCATGTTGTCAAAATCTAACTCTGTCTACAGTTTGACTAAGGAAAGTAAAAAAAAACACTGTTTAGTGGCCCAAAATGGCCCTGGAAGTAGAAAAAGATGTGCTGACATGAAAACTTCCAAAATAAGCCAGTTGGATTAGATGGGAGGCCACCAATTTCGACCTGGAATATGTGTAGGGATTAAGACATCCCCTAAAGTGTATAACCCACAACTACAAAGAAGTACATAAGAACATGATGAACTAAAAAATGTCAAAAGAAGCTAGTTGGAATAGGTGGGTGACCACGAATATCCACCTGGATCACTACTTGACTTGATATGATGGAAAAATTAGACCATTCATTTGTTTGTTGAAGTCCCTTTTGTAGAGTGCTTAGTTGGAGGTTCCCTAATGATAGTAATTTCTTTCTGCTGATCTAGCTAAGTTATCTTGACCAATGGATTCTTTAACCATAGTTCATTGTACTCCCGCATGGGAAAAAACGTTGTTTCATGCTTGATTCTGGCATTGAACAATTCATTTTCAATATATTTAAAATTGAAACTCAACTGGTGAAGCGTATCTTCAATCTCTTCATTTTTATTCACATAGTGGATCAACCACTTCTCCATTTCTTCCTCCAAATATTCAGTCAAGTCCTTAATTTCACTTGCCCATGAAATTTTAAGGACATCCAACTATTCTTGGAAAACAATATTGAATCCATTATTAGGTGTGGGCCCCTCAAATATTTTGTTAAATCAACAAGCTTTAGAAACAAATCACTTATTTTGGCATTTACAACGTCACATGCAATAAGTATTTCTCTTAAACATTTGATCCTTTTCAATCAACATGCGTTTATTTATTTTAGTCAAATTTTAGAAGGAAGATTTTTCTCTCTTCTATGGACATCATTCATATTTGATACTTTAGCAGAAAAAGTACCTACAAATTCCTTATAAAAGTGCTCATCATTGTCCAAGTTTTTTTGGAGATATTCCTTAAAGTTTAGAATCCTTGAAGAGAGTGTAGTTGAACTAGTGGCTAGTTCCCATATTTCAAGAATTAAATAAATTTTGTTTTGAATGTTATCTCCAATGTACTTTCTGATAGTCATCAATAGGCTTGATGCACTTCTTAATATCGAACTTGAATCATGTATATCTTCTAGACTGTTAAGTGGATGGATGGCAACAATTGGCTAAACAAATAAAGGATTTGGAAACAAAGAGTTCTCTAGTTTCTTTACTCTTTTCTTCAAAATCAGGTTTTCTTTTTATATTTCATCAATTAAATATTTTAGAGCTTCCCCTGTGGCTTCATGGAATTCCATAAATTTAGAAGGTCTTACTCATATGTCAATTTCTGAATTCCATTTCTTAGCAACTTTCTTATTTTTCAAATTACTTTTCTTAATTAACAATTTCTTTGAATTTTTATTGAAGGTTGTGTTGTCGCAAGAGTTGACTATAGGCTGTAATAGAGCCAAGCCTTAACACATTTTTTAAAAAGAAAAATTTATTTATTTGTTGTTCGGAACTTGACTTAAGTTGCAGCAAGCCAAACCCTGAAAATTTATTTTGAGTGTACTTCTGACCTAATACACTCATAGATAGTTTCTCTCAACAGCCAAAGGCTCTTTACTCAGAAGTATTAAATAATCACAATAAGAAGGCTAGATTTCTTATCAGAAAATATTTTTAATAAGGT
Source organism: Picea engelmannii (assembly GCA_009831015.1). Lineage (NCBI taxonomy): Eukaryota > Viridiplantae > Streptophyta > Pinopsida > Pinales > Pinaceae > Picea > Picea engelmannii. The sequence continues at coordinate 149,586 of ML787903.1, read as the reverse complement.
TGGGGGTTGATCCAGGGAAACAGTCCATTGGGCATGGAGTCAAGTGAAAACCACAGAAAGGAGATCATAGCGGTGATCACATTACTTGTAGAAAATGAGGCAAAGTAAGTCTATCTTTCAACTATAAATAATCATGATATAATAGTCGAAAAAAGGAAAAGGTCATCACAGTGAAAGCATCTATCAAGGATGAATTTCCACTACAACTTTGGAAGAAAAAAATGAAGGCTGATGGCTAAATACAGAGCACTTATCTAGAGTGAATTCTAACCAGTCATCATTGAAAACATAACTTTTATCAACTGTGTGAAAGGAGCATGTAAAATGAATTCCAGAAAGATTTTAACTCAGTCGATAAAAGAACAGATAGATAATATGACAAAAAAGAAAACATAGTGAAAGAAATGACCGTGATGAATCTCATAATATGAAGTCAACATGTCACTTTGTATAATTCCATTCCGGGCTCTCAAAATAACTCTGCATTCCAAAAGGAGCTCTCTACCAAAGAGGTTTGCTCCCCAGCCCCCCTCTTTACAATGAATACATCTCTATATAAATTCCCTCTCTCGAGGAGGTTGAATCCGCATCATATCATAACTGACAATTAACTAACTTCAATTGTCTTTAACTAATCATAATAGTAATCTGAACTAATTTCTAGYGAACTATCTATAGCAGTGTATACAGTTTGATTTGCATCCATGCGCAAAAATCTCTGCAGTTGTCAGTATTTCGTAATGAATAACCAGATCAACATTAGGAATATCCAGACCACGAACAACTGTCCATCTCCCCCTGAACTCAGCAACTGTCTTCTATCATCAGCAAAAGAAAGAGCACAAGTCGTTCCATTCATTTTCAAGGTCCCAAGGAATGATTTAGTCTTTGTCGAAACCAACATTATATATCCATCATTCCCAAGCAATGCAACCATGTTAGAGTCTGTTTACAGTCGATACATGAGAAATTATTTCCAATATCCTCCCAAAAAATGGTGTCTTTGCCTGAAGAAGTATTTTCACAAGATGACAAAGGACTTCTTTCCTTGAAAGCCTGCAAATTTCTGCAGAAAGTGGGAAGCTCTCCATATTGCTGGCACCTCCAAAAACCCTCAAAACAGCTTCGAGCAAATCTAATGCCAAAACAAGTTAGAATTTATCCGGAACTGTTACATCCTACCATTGTATGGCTTGTTTTGCATCCAAGCTCCCATCCTGAAAAGCTTTGTCCAATATATTTTGAGCTCTTCCAGATGGAACTCTGATTAATTTGCCCATTCCATTATGTCCAACAAATTGAACTGTTTTAATAGCTCTTTGAGACTTTGAAGTTTTTGTGTCCCATGCCTCACACTCAAATAAACACTTGTCTTTGCAACACTTTGCCAAAGATATAACTGCCAATTGTACAAGGACTGTCGGGCCTCCAGCTTGGACAAAGAGAAGAGCATTACTTCCGCCACCGGTTTCTATTACTACCAGAAGAAAATTGATTAGCTTGAAAACAAATACCTGGTGTTCACTTTCAATCACCTCACGTAAAATTCCTACCACTATCTCAATCACATTGAGGGACATAAGAGATAAAACCAGACTCTCTGAATGCTGCTCATAAATCCACGTAAGAGCATGAGCAGCCAACCGTAGGTCAACTTCAGGTAGGTTATTGTGTTCAAAGAATGGTGTGAAACCCAATACCATAGACTGGAAGACTGATTGAAACAGTGATACATGATCTTTAATCTACCATAGTGCATTGTATTTAATTGATGGTAAAGATGAATGATTAGGAAGAAAATCCAGGTGCACCCCACAATTAACATACCCTTCTCCTTCACTGTCAGGCGTATAAACAAGCTCCATGTCTGCACTGTCATATGACAACTCATTGTTGGTCTCTAATGCAGTTTAGATTCTCTCTAACTCATCCTCCAGAAGCTTACGCAATTCCCCTCTTCTCTACCAATCAAACAATTAATCCGGTCCAACGCACCTTTCACCAGATCAAAACTGTAAAAGAACTTCCTACGTCCTGCAGCAATGGCCATTGATCCGTCGGGCAAAAATAACTTTGCGAATCGAAAGATCCTCAATAAACACACTCTGGATGGTGGGGTTTCTTTTACCGTCGGCGAAATGATGGAACCATGAATCGACTTTCGGACTTTTGGAGGAAGAAGTGTAGTGTAAAAAACGATGTTCAAAACCCTGAAATCGCGTGATTGGTGTGTGGCGTGTGTTGTCCACGTCTTTAAACAATGTTGTTTCGTCCACATCCTCCAAATCATCCCGTCCGTCCTCTTAATACATCAAATATCTAAGTTTTTAGCACAAGATGCAAGGACAACTATGGTGTTGCGTGAGGCCGATGAAGACTTCTTTATTTCTGTTATCAACTTATAGCGTAAAACTGTCATCAGAAATGCCATCCAAAATTGCGATCATTATATAGTTTGCTTGGAAGCGTATACATCTTTACAACATCTCAATGATGAGGTTGATTTGTACAAGGTGCAACTTTATTACGCACGAAGTGACATTTGCAACAGTTTTTAAAAAAAAAAATGGAAATCCTAAATGCAAAGGAAGGATAGTCCATCTGCTTCTTCCATAGAAATTGATGACCGAACATCGTTACGCGAGTATATCATCTTCAGATATGATTGCAATGTCGTTTCACTGATTCCTCTCATGGCTGCAACCAAATGAAACTGTTACTCATATTGAGCCCCCGATAAAAAGACTGCTCCGAGCACAACACAAAGCCCCTGGTCACTGTTTGTGAAGGATCCGATCAACTCTCCAAGAGAACGTCCATATGCAGACCCTATTAAAATTATGAGAATGAAGAGGCTTGATGGAAGTAATAGTCCATATGTTACCAATCACAATAGCTATAAAATAAATCATGAGTGATGATTGATGAAACTCATCTGCTGTGCCAGAGCTGAAGATATTTTTAATGGCACCAACATTTGTTGTGAAAAGGAAGCTTGCCAGATCATTGTATTGATCTGCTGGATAATTGAAAGGCTGAAGTTTCCTGTGCTATTAGTGATATTCTTCGCTTCCGATTGATGAGAGCATAGATTCTTAGATTCTTCTCAAGAAGGTAGTTGTAAACTGCCCCCACTATCCTCCAATAATTCCAAGTAAAGCACAGGATCAAAAAATTGATACTTGAACGTCACAGAACTCACATCAAACATTAACAGGCCATCATTTCCAAAGAGGCCACATTTTCCACTTTCACAATAAGTTATGAATCCCTTCAGCACCACAATGAACACTGCTGTGGTGAAATTTTTTCTATGAAGACACTAAATAGAGAAATTTTCAAAATCAGTTACAACAGGTTGCGTGGTGTAGTGTGACAGACTCCTCTTCAAAAAGTATCGGCTAATGAAAAACCAATTCCTATGTTGTTTCTCTATTCTCAATCAATATTTACTCAACCCAGTTGGGATCTCCTATTCCAACATTGACTTCCATGTCTCTGAGTTCAGATTCAATTACTTCTTGACCTACCTTTTGAACTATTTCTCTTTTTATTTTTGGACAAACAAGAGTTGTGTGTGATTTTTCAATATCCCCTTTAGAAGGGTCTTCGTCATCTCCATCCCCAAAATTTCTAGAATGAGAATTTATTTGTTCTTGGCTTTCTCCCTGAGTTTTGTTCTTTGTTGAATATATTCTTTGAGAAAAATTGGGTGAGTTGGGATTAGGGTTACCACTTCTAAAGATTTGCCCCTTTTGTTTATACTGATCATTTGTACTGACCAAGGTATCATTATTATCATGGGTTTTTTAAGGAACGACCTCTAGAGGGTTTTGGCTAGCCCCTCCCCCCTGCTTCAATTAAGTATATTTTATGAACAATGAGCCATAACCAATTGTAGACATGTGTGCTATGAATAATTCTTTAGGTTCAAATCCTTGAATTTCATGAATTTCCCTTAACTTAAAATTATCAAAATGAACAACAGATTCATCCAAATGAGAGATATTCTTAGTAGTGATCTCTCTGATTCTTTAGGGTAGTGGAATGAATTTCTTCTTCCTTTTTTCATTGAAGAAATGTGCCCAAAGAACCCACTTAATGGGAGCAACGGAAATGATTGAAGCTAGAGGAAGAAAGGAGAGGCCTCGAGACATGAGTGTCTTGCTAACATAGTTTGTGCCTGAGAGTAAAGGAATATCACCGTCAATACATCGTGTATCAACGAAGATATAGGAAAATCCATGATACATCGTGTATTGTTGAAGATAGGAGATCCTGCTCCAATATGTATTGAATCTGAGAAGATGATATGCCACCAATATTGATGGCTGGAGGAAGATGGAACATTGACATATCAATGTTAGAGCTTTGATGGGATTCTGATGTGTTGACATTCATGAGAGGATTATCTCTGATGTATCAATGGACATGAGAAGATGGTTTTGGATGTATCGATGGACGAAAATTGATTGGGCATCGATACACAATAACCCTACAAAAAATTTCTAAGTGTTGGCTCGGCTTATGTATCGGCATGAAAACGGGGATGTTGTTGATACATTATGTATTGGCAAGGGAAAAAGGATTCTCACCAATACATAGTTTATCGACAAAGGAAATAATATGATTCCCGATGCATAGTGTATTTACGAAGAAAAGAGGAAGCTCACCAATACATTGTGTATCGACAAGCTAGAGTGTTCTTTAAAAGACAATGAAAATCGTAAATTCTGGAGGGTGAGAAGAGGATCTAGGGATTCAACATTAGTATGAGAGAGATTGAAATATTTTCCATTAGAAAATTTTAGTGGGGGGGGGGGGATTTCTTCTCTTAAAGTAATCATGAATAGAAGAAATTAGGGAGGGTGTTGTGTTGACACAACACTCCCATAATGAGAAAAATCTTGTGATGTGTTGGGGTTGATGTTTTCTATAGCTTATATCAATTTTTTTTGTAGATGTGAAGACATTCAACAAGTCTACCTACTTCTCTTCCCTTTTTTGTATATTACATTTTGCAACAAAACTTGTAACTTGACTCATATTTCTGAAGTAGAGAAATCTCAACATAGATAAAGTTGGATCACCTCACTGTTATAGCCCTAAAATTCCCTACCCATGCACACATGGCCTTGGCCCTCTTACTTGCATATTTTGCCAAAGCACTGTCGAGAAGCTCTTTTTAAAAAACCATTTTTTGGAAGATGTACGTGCCCTGCACCATTACATCCCGCGTACATACGCTTTCCGCACCACTACAACTCACATACATACGCATGTTGTACCATTACAACCCACGTATTCTTGCAAAAGTTGAAAGGAATTCGTTGAAATTCACGGGCTATTGGAAGTTTTCCAACTAATCCACCTGTTATAGCTAGTCACCCAAACAAATAAAAATCCTTTTGTCATATAAAAGGAGGTTTTGGGGTCTAATTTCACATCTAAGCATAAGAACAGTGAAACTCTACCCAATATCACTTCCCCTCCTTGCCCAAGATATTGCTTCCTTTTGTGAGATATTGCCTCAACATTCCCTCATCAGCCCCTTCTTCCTCCATTCAACCCATTATCTTCCATCAAGGTGATCAGAAGGTTGAGATAAGAAGTTCATTCAAGCTGCACTTGGAGCATGGTAAAGAGGAGCCCGAACCAGGTTCACGGAACGGTGGCCGACTCATATTGTAAGGTATAATCTTTGTATGATGAATGAAATAATCACATTTTCCTGTCCCAAATGATGGTGTTTTGAGTATTTTTATTGATTTATACTTAACATTTAATATCTAACCCTAACTTATTGATAGAATAACATGCTTGTAGTTCTCGTTTTCCTATATTTGGATGAAGGTCAGTCTTGGGAGGAGACATATAGTTAGTGGAACTACCAAGCTTGAGGAGATCATCACCAGACATGGGCTCAAAGGTATAGTTACCCAATCTCTTCTCTCATTTTCTTTATTTACATTAGTTTTAGTATGTTTGGGGTAGTATAGAGAATTGATTTTATTTTAGACGGTTATTTGCTCTATCTACATCTTGAACCCTGGTGTAGTTAAAGGGGGGTTTTCCCGCTAGTATAACTGGCGACCATACTAGGGAGTGCCTCTAGGGTTTTTTTAGGGGATTTTGGGTTGTTTGATTGGTTTGTTTTCCTTTCAAGTTTCTTTCAATTTTTCTAAGTCTGTCAAGGGATTCTGGTCACCTCTAGGGTGCATACCAGTTGTCCCTTCCCTATAAGACTGCCTGAACCTTTTGTTTTTGAAGAGATACAAAGGTGTACATGCCCTGTATTGGGTCAACCCATGTACATACACGCTCTTCTTAGTAAAAATCCCACACACATACGTAGGTTGTTGATGCAACAACCCACGTCTCTGTTTCAGGGAAGTTTTTGAAAAAGAGGAAGTTTACCTCTTTCTTGATTGAAGTTCACACTTCTCAGGTCTTTCTTGGATCAGTCCAAAGTATTTGTTTACAACCATAGCCTATGTATAATTTTCAGTTTAATTGTTTTTTTGGTCTAATTTTGTTTACCCTTTTTAAAGGTTTTTAAGCAAGCTGTTGAGTTGTAGATCTACCTTCTCGGTTTCTTGATTGAATCCCTGCGATCCTCAGTGGGATAAAAGTATTTCCCAGTCTTGTTTCAGTTTTCTTTTTATCCTTTTTACTTGCTTTGAAAAAATAAAAAAAGATTTATTTTAGTTTTTCTGTTTAAAGCATTTAAAAAAAAAGAAGAAATTTTCATTTCAGTTTGGTAAAGTAGTTAGAGTTGGTTATTTGCAAAAAGGAAAAATAGTCTTTCTTTCAAGTTCTTCTTGATTTCTTGAAACATAAGTAGCTTGTATTCAAGTGAAAGTAGGTTTTAGGTTTTCTCTACAAGATCTTGAATAGTTAGTTAAGAAAAGTTGAGCTACAAAGAGTTAGTTAGAAAGCTTTGCTTTTTAGATTTGAAGTAATTTTGCTTTCAAGTGATTTAATTTTCTCCTCCTTTTAATCTCTTTATAACACCATTAGTTTCACCACTGTACCTTATGAGTAAATTAGGCCTTTAAAAATATCTCTTAATCTAAAATATACTAGACGTTTTGGTTTGTAGGGTCAACAAACTAGTTTAGGGTTTTAGGGCCTTGAGTTAGGTTGGAGAGGAAACTCTTCAAGGCCGTTAAATCAAACATTGAAGTCTTAGTTAGGGATTGTTTAAGTCCAATTTCATAAAATTTATCTGGGACCCCCCTCTAACACAGGGGATAAACACGAGTTTGTGTGAGGAAAGGAAACAAAGATAACCCCTCCAAAGCTGAACTGAATGTAGTGGGGAACACATATTGAGGATCTGTCTCGGGAGTAATACCGACTGAATTTCCCTATAGAGCTTTGTGGACCTCGAATCCATTCAAGATCCTTTGTCATCTTCTAGAACATTTTCTCTCGATACCCTTGATAGGTTTCAAAATTGTTATCCTTCTCATTGTGATCCGCCCGACTGTCGACTATACCCTCCTGGTGACTGACTGCGAGTTGGAAACTTAGTTTCCCATATTCTAGGGACTTAAAAAAGTGAATGCGGGGGTATACTGCGGTACCTGGGGCAGACATTGGATCACACTTCGTAGAGTATACCCGGATGGTGCTTCCGTGTTCGAGTTGCACTTACATCGGTTAGTTTCTCTAGTGATGAATGGTGTAACTGTCCTTCCTACTAGATAGTTGACTACTTGATTTGTCTTTAAGAAATTTTTAGTGTGTGCTTGGTGTTTAAATGCTAGTTAAGCCTTACTGTATTGGTTGATCATTTAAAAAAGTAGAAGATCAACATCTCCATCGGACGGGAAGGCTTCAGGGCCTGACGTCGATTGCATTGTAGTCACCTCCGCCACTGTTACGATGAAGTCTTAACCAACAAGGGTCGTTTGAAGAGACCGGGCCATAGGAAACTATCCTTGATCCTGCTCTGCGAGGAGACTATTTGACTCTGGAGGAACCTACCATTTCTGAACTTGAGGTAGAAGCTCTCAGGCCAACCAACCCTCCAATTACTGAATTGTTGGAAGACGATATTGATATAAGTTGTCCCTCCTGAGGTGACACCTTTTGAGCGCCATCTATTCTTAGAAGCAGCAATGGAAGCAAATGTTGCTACTTCATCCGAGATTCCTCATACTCCCATTACGGCTACAACCATAGGGGGAATCCTACCTCCTCTCCCACCTTTTCCATTCTGGACCACAGTGGTCTCGACTCCCTCTACTTTGGGTAGTGGTCCAATACCGTTCTCGGCATTGACCAGCGCTCCATTTACCTAGAATGCGATGGGCCTTCCATTCTCTAATGGAATGCCCTACTTTGATTCAAACTAAGTTCTTACCTAATCCACCTTATAGACCATGGGTCTGGGGGTAAGGAGCTCAAACGTTCTCGTGCAAGGGTCAACCAGGGGCGCTTCAATCCTCTTTAATGCTATCCCTTATGATGGGGGTCATATAGCTCCTCCATCCCCTTCACTCAGTGGTGCTTTCCAGCAACCAATCAAACTGAATGCTAACTATAACTTGTTTGTAGAAGGCAGTTTAGGACCTTCGTCTTATACAACGCCAGTGGGATCTATGTCGTTCTCTTTGTTTGACACATTTGGGAACAACGCTTTTTCTTCGACTACTGTCTCGGCTGGGGAAAACCATGGTTTTGGGCAACAAAACCCCGTGTAGGGTACTATTCCTTCACATGGAACGAAGACTAGAGTTTTCTCCACTCAGGATCTTTGGAATCCTTGGTAGGGATCAGTTCCCTCGCAAGGTATGCCAATCGGGGGAAACCCCTTCCATTCCCAATGTAACCCCGAGCAGGGCTCTGTATTTATGCCCATCGGATCGGCTGAGGGCATCCCCTTCCCTTGGAACACAATGCAGGGAGAAAACCCTGCACAAGATATGCCATCCAATTACGGGAGTCAACCAATGATACCCCAACATACGCAGTTAACTTATGTTCGTCAAGGGCACAATTTTTACTAGAACCCTGGACAACAGTCAAACTTTTCCTAGCAACCTGGTGCCAGTTAAACTCCATGACCCTCTTTTCCTGTAAATAGTACTCAACCTAAACTACCATTTTTGGAAACGCTACATCTACCAGACTTGTCGATATTACTGAATGACCCAATTTTTCATGATCCGCATTGGCCCCCCATGCTGAATAAGTTGCCCTCAGATATTCTAAAATTTGAAGGCAAGCTTGGTGAAGATCCAGGTGATCATGTGACAACGTTTCATTTATGGTTCTCGTCAAAATCACCGAGGGATAACTCCATCCAGTTGCTCCTTTTTGAATGCACTCTTATAGGGGGTGCCGCAAAATGGTATATTGAGCTTGACCGCTCGAGGCACTCTTACTTTAATGACCTAGAAATGGTCTTTTTTAACCATTTTTGGTTATATGTGAGATACGATGTCGGCATTGAATTGTTGGCCAACTTTGAGCAAGCCAAGGCCGACCACATCTTGGATCATATACAATAACGGAGAAATATAAAGAGATTAATTAAGGTACAAGTCCCTCCTTCTTTCTTACTGGAATGGTTCTTGAATTCTTTGGTGTCTTGAATATCCAAGGACGTAGTGACTTCTGGGGTATTTTTCAGAGGAGGAGGTGATTATGAGAGCACAACAACTTGAATTTATGTACTCTAAGTCTGACATTCTCTATGAGATTTTTCCAGATGCGCCACGGTCTATTCTCGATAAGGCCAAGCAAAATTTTGGACCCCATGCCGATGGTATTATGGGCTCAATGCAAAACAAGTCCATGGATCTATTGTCAAATCAATTGCAACAATTTTTGATACAACAGACTGTGGCCAACCAGACCTCGATTTGTATTTTTCCCCCTACCCAAACTTTGGACGTACATAGTGTGCATTCAACGAACCCTAAGGCCAACCAACAGCTTGAGGGAAAGAAGAAACAATGGAACAAGAAGGGTAAATGGGACAAAAAGGATACCAACAATGCTGGCGAGGGAAAAACGGAGAAGAGGAAGTTGAAGCATCTACGTAATCTTTTCATGGAGGACCATCTGAATCATCTATGCCCTAGCTTGTAGAAGCTTAGAAGATATTGGTGCAACAACAAACTGCTATGATGAAGAACCCATTTTTACATGGGAAAAACATGGCTCAAGCTTCAACATCCTCAAGCACGGAAGAGGGAAGTCAGTGACCTCCCGCGACTACTAATAATAACCCGACTGTGAATATTTACATGATGAATGCCGAGTCTAATATATTGACCAGGGCTTGAGATTACGAAATGCCTGATCTGTCGAAAAGGGAAAATAAGCCATGAACCCACTGAATTCTCTCCATATTGAGAAGACGATGGGAAAAATGATGTCTGGCATCCCAAAAGGTGCATTTAAGAAGGATTCTCATAATCCGAACGCGAGGGACGCACATAACTACTTCATTGTGGAAGATTTGGCACAGATCCCTTGTGCAATGTCTGCATTGGAGGTCCTCCAAATTTTATCTTTGTAGAGAAAATATATGTTATACGCCTTGGGATCGACAGATACTTGTAAACTGGGAGCGATCATTTTTTATCCAACCAACTTGAAACCCCATCTTCCTTACCACATTGCATTTCAGATAGTAGTGGCTTACACCACAAAATATTTTACTTGGAACTTTTTTTGTAGAGTGGTTGATGAGGTTTCCTCGACTTGCGTGATTTCGTTGGCATGTTGGAAGGCCATTGGCCAACTTGGTTTGTATCCATCCCCTATGTTTCTTACGATGTTTGATGGTCGGTCATTCAGACCACATGGAATTATTCCTTCTTTGCCCGTTGAGTTGGGAGGAAAAACCATGTGTGTCAAAGTTGAAGTGGTTGATGCGCCTCTCAACTACAACCTATTGTTAGGAAAGTGTTGGACTTATGTGATGCATGCAATGGTTGCTAAGATTTTTGGGGTCTTATGTTTTCTACACGAGGTCCGAATTGTGACCATTGACCAGTTGTCTTTGTCCCATCCCGACCCTTCATCGGGAGCTTCCATGGTCCCAATGATTGATAATCTGGAGCTTGACATTGTCAACTTAGGTGTTGGTTTGTTTCTGTCATTGATGGGAACTTTTGATTACCCGTCGCCTTTTGGTGATGTCAAGCTTATATCGACTATTCCTGAATAGCCTAGGGATGCAAATTTTCAAGTGTCGTCATTTCAAACGAGTTACTTTAATGATCCGTGGAATCTACCTTCCCCATCAAATTCGATGGAAGGGACAGGGCATCCTGGCATGGTCATGCCCTTTTCCGCAGTTGAGGTTGCATACAACATTTTCCAATAGAATTCGGCCAACCCCGATCTGAATCCCCCACATAAGTTAGATCCATTCCTCAAGCCTATTTGGGCTCAAGGTTCTCTTGCCACTGAAGATCCTTTAGGCTTGGCCTTTCCCTCTGACGAGGTGATTCTTGAGGCATTGAATGGTCCTAATAGACCTTGGGATAATCTACATCATATATCTTACTTCCTTCCTGAGTTAAGGAGAATAGAGGTAGGATATTTGTTTCGACCGTGAATGGACATAGTGCTTGTCCTATCAATCCTATGGCTACACATGGAGTTCATGCCGAAGGTAACATGGCAAGTATCACTACAATGATTCCAATAGATATCTCCAAAAACCCTAGTGTCATGGAGAATGTTTTCGTCGGAGCAGACTGCTCCCCCAAAGAGATTCAAACTTATACTTAGTTATTTAAGGAATTTCATGACGTTTTTTCCTAGTCTTACGAGGAAATTCCAGGCATAGACCCAAGAATTTTCGAGCATGAAATTATGACTTATCCTGATGCCAAGCCGGTCTGACAAAAGCTTCTTCCTGTGAATCCTCGAAAAATGACAAAAATTAAGGCAGAAGTAGAAAAACTGCTCAAAGTTGGTTTTATCTACTCAGTATAGTTGACAGAATGGGTGTCAAACTCAGTTCCGGTCAACAAGAAACAAGGTATGATTCGCGTGTGCATGGACTTCCATGATTTGAATAAGGCATGTTCAAAAGACAATTTTCCCACCCCGTTCATCGATCATATTGTCTATGAATGCGTAAGTTGCGTGGTCTTTTCATTCATGGATGGTTTCTCGGGATAATATCATATTCATATCAAATCCGAAGTCCATCATAAAACAACTTTTATTTATCCTTGGGGCACGTTCACGTATCGTAAGATGCCTTTTGGCTTGAAGAATGCTGGAGCCACTTTTCAGCGGGCCATATTGTTTTCTTTTCACAACCTTATAAATATAGTCGAGGCGTATCTTGATGATATAGCATCACGCTCTCACAAGAGATCTGATCATCCCGCTCATCTTCAACTAATCTTTGAATGATGTCGCTACTATAAGATTCACTTGAATCCAAACAAATACAATTTTTGCGTGACGTCAGGTCATCTCTTACGTTTTATTGTTTCGACAACAGGGATCATGGTCGATCCTCTCAAGGTTGAGGTGATATTTCAATTTCCTCCCCCATGCATGATACCCCAGCTTCAAAGCTTACAGGGAAAGTGAACTTTCTTCGGTGTTTTGTCACGAATTACGTTGAGATCACTAAAGGGTTTATGATTCTCTTGAAAAAGGGAGTCCCATTATGTTGGTATGAAGCCATTCAATGCTCCTTTGAAGCATTGAAATGATCCCTTACGTCTACCCCTTTGCTTTGGCCTCCCAATTATAATAGAGATTTCTTGTTGTACCTGGCTACTGCAGAGTCGACCATCGACATGGTCTTGGTTCAAGAGGATGATCTGCTCGAGGATCATGTTATTTATTACCTTATTCGAGGCCTGTTGGGCCGGAACTCAACTATTCTCATGTTGATAAGCTAGCTTTGGCAACAGTTCATGCTATCCAACGGTTCCGTCACTATATTTTTCTTCGCAAGACTACTGTCATTGACGTTGTGAACCCTTTCCAATATGTGTTAACATGAAGAGTCATTGGTAGAAAGATCAGTAGATGAATTGTAATCCTCTAGGAATTTGACTTGGATTTTGTTTCCGCGAAATCCAAAAAGTCGTTGGTCTTTGCCGAACTTATTTCGGAACTTTCGGTCGAGTCTAATGATATCACGCCCGAAGAATCGCCTATCAAAGGAGATATTTTTCTAATCACATCTTCAGACCCCTAGTATGGAGATATAATAGTCTATATCCAAACTTTGAAGTGTCCCACTTCTTCTTCCCATGATGAGCGTCGATGAATTCGCCATTAGGCACAAAAATATCTTATACTCGATGAAACTTTGTATCGTTGAGGCGTGGATTGAATTCTTCACCGGTGCCTTATCCATGAAGAAGTAGAGCTTGTTGTGAACTACTTCCACACTAGAGCATGTAGCGATCATTTGTTTGTGTTGGAAACAACCACAAATATTCTACGTACAGGTTACTTATGGCCCTTGTTAATCAAGGATTGTGTTGAGGCGGTCAAGAAGTGCCACCCGTGTCAAAACTTTTGTCAGAAGATGCGGTCACATCCTGCTCCCATGTTTCCTATCATTGTTGTTCATCCTTTCACCAAGTGGGGGATTGATTTCACTACCTATCAACTGACCTCATCCAGGGGGAATAGTTACATCATCGTAGCAGTAGACTACTTCATAAAGTGGGTTGAGGCTATGCCAACGTTTAACAATGATGGAGAAACAACGAATCTTTTCATTTTTAATCAGATAGTAGCAAGGCTCAACATCCTGAAGGAGATTGTCACTAACCATGGAAATCACTTCCAAAATAAGATGATGACTGAGTTAACATCAAATCTTGGGTTTAGGCAAGAACATTTGTGACCCTATTACCAACAAGTGAATGGTCAGGTTGAAGATGTGAATAAGTCCCTCAAGACTATTCTTTAGCGGACGATCAATTCTGCCAAGTCAAATTGGCATTTGATGTTGTACTCATCGTTGTGGGCCTATCGAATGTCTGTAAATAATGGCATCATTTTTTCACCTTTTCAACTCGTATATGGGCTGGAAGCAGTATCACCTATTGAGTGTCAGATCCCTTCTTTAAAGTTGGTAGTGGAATTACTGCCGAACACTTCACCACTTGAGGAACACCTACTATATCTCGAGAAAATCAATGAGCAACATCGTGATGTAGCCTCAACCAATGAGGCTAATAAGCAATGAGTCAAGTGTTAGTATGATCGGTCCATTCGTCCTCGAATTTTCTCCGAAGGTGATCTTGTCCTGGTCTATGATCAAGACAAAGATCCCCTAGGGGCAAGCAAATCCAAACCCATGTGGTTCAGACTATTCATTGTGAAAGAGGTCTTGAAGAAGGGCACTTACCGTCTAGTTGATTTTGAAGGAAATGCCTTGATAGAGCCTAGAAATGGGCTCTACCTCAAGAAGTATTACTCTTAGGTTGGTCACCTGGGTGACTTATTATACATATGTGTATATTCTTATGCAGTTGTTTATTTTTGTTTTGTGGACATGTAGTTATTTATGTCTTCTTTTTTACTGTGGCGGATGCAAAGTGAATCAGAGGTGTTTTTTGGGTTCGTGGACGACGCTAGATGACACACTCAAAGGATTGCTTCCGCAACTTGAGTTATTTTCACACCTAGAGGCCAATTGCTATCTTCCAGAGGCATTTTTCTGGGTGACGCTACAAACAATTTCATCGAGTATAGTGCAGTGATAGAGTTTCTTCATGATGCTTTGTTGCATGGAATTTCTCACCTCCGGGTCTACCTAGATTCTTAGCTGGTTGTGTCCCAGTTAAATGGAGTTTATCGCGTTTATGATCCTACTTTGCACCGATGTTTCCTTAGGGTATGTATCTTAGAACATTATTTCGATTACACTATGTATATCCATGTTCCTAGGAGATTTAATTATATGACAGATACTGTAGCTAATCAAATATTATATTGGGATGTTGCACACACATAAAAAGAAAATAACACACATACACATGTACATACATTTGTAAAAAATGTAATCCATAAGACAAATAAGATGTATATATATATCAAAATGTGTCATGAGTACATAGGTGGGCACAAGCGCCTCAAAAATAATGTTTAGTATACATCGCTTGGATTATGCCCTAAAAAAATACATGTTCTAAAGGTGCCCTTGACACATCAAAAGTATAGCCTATCTAAGCATGGGGCCTATTGGCCCTGTCATAATGAAAACAACATTGGCTAAATGCCAGGAAAGCTAGACCCATGTCTGTGGAACCCCCACTACATGAGGTTGCATGGAAGGTAGGAGATCCTCGATCTTAGCCATGGGTACTATGCAAGTGAGCACAGTGAGGTTGCATTCCACTCGTTTCAAAACCCTCTTACCATCTTTGGCTAGAAGTTCCCCTACGGTTGCTGGTCTGTCGACTGTTGTTGGTCCTGCCTCTGGTCGAGGACGTCACCGAGTCCTCGCGAAGTCTGCTGGGCGCACTGATCCCACATCTGTACATAACAGATACACAAGAGTCAGTACTCTATACACATATAAAAATGATATATATAAAAACAATTAAAAAATTAAATAACATTAAAAACATGTTACTTATCTCTCCTTGCTCCTCTCTGGGAGGCATGGGCATGTCTAGATCCTTGGAAAAGTTGATCCCAACGTAGGGGTAGTCCTCAATTTCCGGAATCTGTTGTGCCTACCAATCAAAGAATTTATCATCAAAGGCCTCTATGTTCCTCCCTCCCCCCTGTTGTGGTATCAATGCTACCCATCTGCATATTGCTGGGAAGGAGGCCACATGCCCATGTAGTGTCTCTCTGGGACTGAGACTGGGAACCCTCTCAAAGAAGAAGGGACATAAGATCGTACCGAACCTGAAGTTCTTGTTGGTACGCTGCCGACACTTTTTTAGCTGTCTCTTCATGCACATAAGAATGGTCGTGCTCCAGTCAAAGATATGTGCCTCCTAACACTAAATGACAGAGTGCATGTGTTCCCAGGAGGCCTGGTGTAGGGTCGCGTATCCAGTAATCTGCCCAATCAGTAACAAGATAACTTGTAGAGTCAAGCTGGTGATCTTATGAATCGAAACTTGAGAACCTACCTTCTCAGTGTCGGCCTCGCAATACATTTGTATGTAATCCTCGATGTTGAAAGGCCCAGGGGGAAATTTCCCTAGATTGACTGGTTCCACTCTCCTCGAGAGGACAGTCAGGAAGTAAATGTCCTTAGTCATTGGAGTCAATGACTAACCTTTTAACATGAGTTCCTCTGCATCTGGGTGCCAATAATCAATGAGGGCGTTGAGTAATCTGGGTTGTTACCTCATAAAAGGGTACTGGAAGAACTCCCATAGCCCACAATATTTTAGTGTGGCGATAGATGCAGGCTCCTCTTCGACCAAAATTTCTATGTCCTTGTGCTCCCTCAGTGGACATACATCTTGTTCCATGGAAAAATGGAGGAGGTTAGCTCTTTCTTTTTAATTTTTTCCAATCTTGCAAAGGTGTACGTGGGATGTATTGGCCACAGTCACATATGTACCTGGGAAGAGTGTTTTTTGCCTGAGTACATACGCGGGCTGTCCTTGGACAACCTGCATACACACAGGGCCACTCTTTTTAGGAGAGTGTGCCCCCTCAAAAACCAAATTAAATGCACAAGTGAAGTATTGAAATGCAAGAGGGATGATATTATACTTACTTGGTCCAAGTAGAAGTTTGTTTCGTCCACTGAAGCTCCCAGAATAAATTTCTTTAGCAAATGGGTTTTTTCTCCTTGTGGTTAATTTTCGATTTGCAATGGTGAAATTGAGCTGCCAACTTCTATTTATAGATGTTTTTGGCCTTTTTTTCCGCTTTTTGACCCCCTTTGTCATTTTTCCTGGCTTGGTGATCACTTGATTGCGATTCTAAGTTTCTTATTGGACCCTCTAGTGCTCTTTTCCTTTTGGGTTGGTAAATTTTTTGGGGATGGGTCACCTTTTAGTATCTTTTGGTAAAAGTCATTTTTCCAAATTTTTGCATATAAGTTAGGATTTCGTCTCCACTTTATGCATCTCATTGTATTTTCCCATAGGATCGACCCCAACGAAGTGCGACCCAGAACCTTCATTGCTGCTCTAGAAGTGTAGTAATTAGGTGGTAGAGCCTACCTTTACATGGATTCCCTAGGTAGATCTTTGTTGCATTTTGGCATCAATGCGGTCAATAATGACTATAGGCTCGGGAGTCCTTGTTAGTCATGTCATGATTATGAGATTAAGCTTCATTCGTTTGATGCCCCATCATTCTTGGCCTTACCCTCGGGACTCCCAAATGAGCATGTTTTTTTGTCTTTCAAGCTCACTTTAAAATTCGAAAGCAACATTCGACGAGACTGTATTTATTATTTTCGATATTTTCTGAATTAACTGAGAAAAGTAGCCCCCCTGGAGTCTTCTTTAATTCCTTTTTAGACTCTCTAAACATGAAAATATTTTTGATTGATCTTGTTTCCCTTCACGCTCACCAAACTCAAATT
Organism: Picea engelmannii; assembly: GCA_009831015.1. NCBI lineage: Eukaryota > Viridiplantae > Streptophyta > Pinopsida > Pinales > Pinaceae > Picea > Picea engelmannii. Next base: position 132,062 of record ML787903.1, on the reverse strand, counting down.
TGAAGGCACATCTGTCTGATGGTAGTTTACCCCTTTTTCGGTCTGGAAGGTTAATTTCACGAATAAAGGTATGCTCTAGGAAATTCGGCTCGCTAGAAGAGTATTATTAGGCGTAAGTTTAACCCTTTTTCGGGTCCGAGGGACTAAATCTTCGAAAAAGGAACATTCTCCTTTGTTTTGGTTTATCATCGTTTTTGGGCCTTGGAGATTACTTACGAAAAATGAACCCCCACAGAGTCCATAGTTAAGCTCTTTTCAGACTCCTTAAAGTTTAAAATATTGTTGAGTGACCTTGTTCCTCCACACGTTAAATTAGTCCAGAAGAAACCTTTTTCTAGCCTGTAGATTATAGTGGAAAAATGTACGCCTCGAGAGATTCGTCTCACCAGGAGAGTTCTCCTCAGTAAATTTTATACTTTTTCGAGCTAAGGAGACTAAAACTCAAAAAAATGTTGTGAGTCCATAGTTAATCTCTTTTTAGACTCCTTAAAATTGAAAATATTGTTGAGTGATCTTGTCTTTGTCACACGCGTTAAAATGGTTTTTAATAGATGTCTTTTCGGTGCAAGTTTACCCCTTTCTCGAACCGACTAGACTATCTCCGAAAAAGGTACTCCCTTGAGTCTTCTTTTACATTTTTCAGACTCTCTAAACATGAAAAAACTACCGAGCTTACTTTCTCTGGGCTCGTAAAAATTACATGTAAGGGGTCTCATTGTGTCTTGTTTAATCACATTTGCATCTCTGCATCTTTGGCCTAATGATGGCTCCATGTTTCTCTCAACTGAACCTTTGAAACATTCCTTATACGCAAGCCTTGTAGAACTTCTTGCCTTTGCGACCTGATACCTTAACCCATGGAGGAATTCCCCCCGAGTGTCCTTTTGCCTGCACATGTCTCCTTGCTTTGAGAATTATTATGTTCCTTATTGTTTTTGGGAAAAATACCCTATGGACTAGCAAACTAGGGTCAGACTTGCATGCAGATTTTGACCGTAAAGAAATTACTTTTTAACCTAAAACCCAAAACTTAAACCCCTCTTTCACAATACATACATAGAAAATGACTACTAACCTTGTTACCGACGTTTGATGTAGATCCTTCGTTGCACTATGACCACTTGCTTGCGCTGCTCCTTCCACAGATGACCTGCAATCAAGACATATAACAACTATGCATGCATGCTACTTCTCTACTAAAGGGATATAAATTAAGCATAAATTAACCAAACCATAGATAACTCATGCATTGGGATGGGAAAAGTATTCTTTTATTACTTGAAAAATGAATCAACTTACAATCAAAGTCGAGACCGGCCACCGCTCCTTGATCCTGATCCTGGGATCCTCCTCTTCTGTCCTCCAACTGCTTTGCGTTAAATCTCCTTTGGCACGAGGAAAGTCTAAAGGGTTGGGACAATGGATTACGTAAATGGGCAGAGTTTCTTCTCTATATTTTTTCCTCCTCCAAATGGTACCCCTACCCCTTCTTTTATAGGCTAGAAGGAGCTAGGGTTTTGGACAAACCCTCGACCATGCATGGCCGGGAGTTTCAGTTAACTGACCCATAGCTTTTTGTTCCGTCGACAACTTTCCTTTTTTCGTGCTTTGTTAGGTACACGCGGGCTGTAGTGAGCCAACCATCATGCACACGCGTGCAATAATGGGTTAGGGCGCATGGGCCTTGACACAAGAGGATTTCCAAAGAGTTTTTCAGCAGATGTTTTGGTAATGAAGGGATATGAGTTGGACTAATGCCAGGTAAGCATGTGTGGTGCAATTTAGGGTTATAAAAGATGCCCTCTAATGTGTGAGGTCAAAAGAGCATCTGATGGCTGAAATACATTACCAATATTTTACCAATCTTTACTGATGTGCTGAATGAGTGAGCCCAACGATCAGGAACCAGGAGGTGCCGTCTGCAAAATAAAAAATGTCTCACCGAGGCAGGCATACCCATGCTCAGGATAAAATAGAACCATGACTAACAATCAAATACACTGTAGATCCATGTCAAATAAATATAAAGAGTAGCCGCGAATAATACACAACGGAGCTACATCTCGAAATCAGAAAGATATACATATAGAGTACCCATCTTCCAGAAGCTGATTCGGCCTGATGGCTGTACTTTAGAGCTCGAGCAACAACTTCAAAATCTTCTAAAACTCGGGTAGGAGTGTAATATGAGTGTACGACTGCAGTACCCAGAGGTCTTCGATGGCTCATCGGTTATGGACTTGATAATCTTGATGATCGGACTGAAGGCTTCAGTGATTTCGAACAAGGACTTGATTGAACGTTCAGGCTGGCCGGGTATGCAGACAAGAGACATATTGCAGAGGGGGCGACCTAGGCTTATTGATAAACTTCCCTTGGATAATAGCACGACAAGTGATAAGACTCAGGCAGCATATATGTTAATCATAAGTCTACGAAGCAGGAGGCAACACAATCTCTCCATATGTTTGGAAGAGTAACCAAACGGTGGAGGACACAACTCTATATAGCGAGAAAAGCTTCCTAAGGTCATACTACATCCCATAGTCTGATGATTAAACAAATAGATGTGCTTCATCCAAGGGTGACTCATTATGCTGCCAATAAAGAAAATACTTTTCCCATCCTCTTTTTGGGGTATATTTGATTTTTTTTGTTCTTTTTGATAATTTTTGAAAAAGAATAAAGGAATATTACGTTACACTGGAGGAACGAGTACTGCAAACATACAAGCTCAAGGCACAAGGACAAGACTGATGTTCTGGTAAAATGATACTAGAGAAAAATCCTCCGGCGGCCAAAGGTGTTAAGACGCATAAGCAAATTGTCACAAGGCTGGTGGATAAGGTATGCAAATGCGGTTGATAGAACACACAATGGTAACGTCCTTCAATGTAAGTTTAACGAGCCCAGATAAGGTAATCTCGGTGGTTTTTCATATTTAGAGAGCCTGAAAAAGCATAAAAGGAGACTTTGCTGGGGTACCTTTTTCAACAATAGTCTAGTCGGTTCGAAAAAGGGATAAACGAGCACCGATTCGACGTCAATTCAAAACCATTTTAACGAGTGTGACAAGGACAAGATCACTTGGCTATTTTTTCACTTTTAAGGATTCTGAAAAAAGATTAACTATGGACTCCGTCAGGAATATTCTTCTGGACCAATTTAACGAGTGTGAAAGAATAAGGTCACTCAACGATCTTTTCAATTTTAGTGAGTCTGAAAAGAGCTTAACTATGGACTCCGTGGGGGTTTCTTTTTTGTAAATTTAGTCCTTCAGGCCCAAAAAAGGAATAAAATTATACCTGAGAGTACTCTTCTAAAGAACGAAAGTTCTATAGAGTATACCTTTGTTCGTATAGTTGACCGTTCGAACCGAAAAATGGGTAAACTACCGCCAGACAGACGTGACTTCAAATTTCAGTTTAACGAGCGTGAAAGGCCACAAGATCGCTCGACAATCTTTTCATTTTTAGAGGGTTTGAAAAGGGCTTAAAAGAAGACCCGTTTAAGAAACGTTCTTCTGGACCAATTTAACGAGTGTGAAGAAACAAGGTCACTCGGAAATCTTTTCATCTTTAAGGAGTTTGAAAAGGGCTTAAGGAAGACTCCATAATGGTTACTTTTCTCATTTAATCCGGACGAGATCGAAAAACATAAATGCAGTCTCGCTGGATGTTGCTTTCGGATCTCAAAGCGAGCTTGAAAAACAACAAAGTTAGCTCATGATAGACTCTTTGTGGGTCGATGCCTGGCATCTCCTCGGGGGGGCTGTATGCTCCAACGAAAACATTGTCTATGACGCCAGGGGTTCTGGAGATATTGATAAGTATCATTTCAGCAATGGTTTCCATATTACCCTCAACATAGATCTTGTGTGTAGCTTAGGGATTAGTATGACAAGACCTATCTCTAGTCATAGTCATGGTGAATTCTCCTACTTCGATTCGACTTAAATTAGGGAGGAAATATGATCTGTGATGAAGATCGTCCCAAGGTTTGTCTGGACTAGTCATTGATTCGATTACTGCTTCGTCAGAAGGCAAGACTAAGTCTAACGAATCAATGCTAGAAAGAGAACCCTGAGCCCAAATAGGCTCTGGAAGTGGATCTAACTCTTGTGCAGGAGTCAGATCAGGGTTAGCTGAAGCTTGTTGGACTAAATAGTATGCTACTTCAGCGGTCGACAAGGGCATGGACATGCCGGGGTGCCCTGTCGCATCCATCGTGGCTGATGGGGAAGGAAGAATCCATGGATCCTCAAAGTAAGTCGTGCAGAAGGATGAAACTTGAAAAAACTCAACCTTATGGTGATTAGATATAAACTTGACATCGTCATGAGGAGGTGGGTAATCGAAGGTACCCATCAAGGATGGGCACAAACCAACTCCTACGTTAATGACACCTGGTTGAGGATTATCAATCATGGGAACAGTGGATGCCCCCAAAGTTGGGTCAGGTCTAGAGAAGGACAATTGATCGATGGTCACTATTCGACCCTCATGTGGAAACAACAAGACTCAAAAAACTGTAGCAACCATAGCTTGCATAGCATAAGTCCAACTCCATCCTAACAAGAGTTTATAGTCGAGGGGAGCATCGACTACCTCTACTTTGACACACACGGTATTCCCTCCTAACTGCACAGGGAAAGAATGAGCAATGCCATGTGGTCAGAAATAATGACCGTTGAAAGCAGTGAGGAGAGTAGGTGATGGAGACAAAGTGGGCTGGCCAATGGCCTTCCAACATGCTAATGACACAACGCATGTCGAGGCACCCTTGTCGACCACCGTGTGGAAGATATTCTGTGTAAATGTTTTCGTGGGATGAGCCACTACTATCTGAAATGCTACGTGGTAAGGTAGATGAGGTTTTAAGTCGGTTGTATCTAACATGATGGTACCCGGGTTACAAGTCTCAGTAGAGCCTAAAGCAGTTAACAAGGCTTTCCTTTGAGCAGGGCAGCTTTGGAGGACCTCCAAAGAAGACATCACATAAGGGGCTTGTGATAATTCCTCCACCACAGAGTAATTCTGGGCGGCCCTTGCGTTTGGGTTGTGAAAAGCTTTCTTAAATGCACCCTTTGGAATGCATGTCATTGTTTCTCCCAACATCTTCTCGATATGTAGAGGAAGAGATGGGAGCTCAGCTTATTTAGCCTTCTCAGAAGCGCTTGGTTTACTATATTCGTGCGCTCTAGTCATTATGAAAGCATCACCCCTAACCATATATACGTTCGTGGATGAGGGATTGTTTGGAGGAGGGTAGGTTTCTTGGCTTCCCCCTTCTATACTTGTAGAGGCTTGAGCTAAATTTTGCCCATGTTGAAAAGGATTAGTCAACACTGCCTGTTGTTGCTGTGTGACAAACTTCTAGGCCTCTGCAAGTCGAGGACAATGATGGGTCGGGTGGTCTTCCGCACACAAGTTGCATGGATACCTCGCCTTCTGTTTTTCTGTAGTGTCCCCGCCAGCATTATCAGTGGGTTTTTTGTCCCCCTTACTCTTATTTCGTTGTCTTTTCTTCCCTTCAGGCTGTTGGGTGGCCTTAACAATGTTTGTTTCCATAGTAACAACATTTGTTTCCATAGCTATGTGAGGCACCATGGTCTCGGATGCAACTACGTCTCACAGTGGACCAATCCCATCTATCGCGGCGGCCACAACTCCCTTCACAGCTAGTGCGACAGGCCCTCCGTTTTCATACGGTATGCCTAGTTCGGGTACAAGTCATGCACTCACTTACTCCACTTTACAGACTTTGGGTCCAGGGGCAGGGAGCTCTAACGCTCCTCTGCAAGGTCAACTTGGGGGCACTCCTGCCCCTTTTAATTCTTTTCCTTACGCTGGAGGTCATATCCCTCCTTCCCATAGCTGCATAAGTAACATCATTTGTTTCCATAGCTGTGTGAGGCACTTACAGGCTTTCGTAAAATTGGATTGGTACAATAACCGGTGGCCAGGTATCAGTGGTTGGGGTTTCAACTGAGCCAAGGTTGGCAGTTAATTCCTCCAGGAGTTGTTCGGGAACAATGGTTTGTAACCCAGTCGCTTCGAAATACCCTTGTTGGTCTAGCTTCCACCTCAATGGTGGTGGGGGTGGCTCCAGTATAACTGGCGGTAGGCCCAGAAGCCTTCGTGACCGGTGGAGCTCGGGATCCTCCACTGTGTGAGAAGATCCAAGACACGCTAAGGTATTCTACACGTTCAAAAAGTAACACACACTAAAAAGAAACCCCTAAGAGATAAGACAAGCAATCACTAAACTAGTTGGAAGAACAATTACAACAACCAACACTAGAGAAACTTACCGGTGTAAGTGAAACTCGAACACGAAAGCACCCTCCGGGTATACTCTGCAAAGTGTGGCCCGATTTCTATCCTAGGTACCGCGGTATACCCCCGCAGTCACCCGTGTATGTCCCTAAAAAAGGTTGGCAACTAGGTTGCCAGCACGTGAACAGTCACCATGCGGGTATAGTCGAAAGTCGGGTAGACCACAGTGAGAAGGGTATCAAGCCCGAAACCTGTCAAGGGTATCGAGAGAAAATGTTCTGGAAGACAACTGAGGACCTCGAACGGATTCGAGACCCACGAATCCCCGTGGCAAATGCAAACGACGAAATCCCAAAACAAGACCTCGATATGTGTTCTCCACTACAATTGGTCCGGCTTTGGAGGGGTTATCTCTGCTACCTTTCCGCACGTGACCTCGTGTTTATCCCCTGTGTTAGAGGTGGGCCTCAGATAACTTCCACGAAACTAGACTTCTACACTCCCTATCATAGACTCTAATGTTTGGTTTTGAATGGCCTTGGAGAGTTTCCTTTCCAACCTAATCCAAGGCCCTAGTCCTGAACTAGTTTGTGAACCCTACAAACAAAAAGTCTAATAGATTTTAACTTAGCGTTGTTTTTAAGGCTTTTTCTTACGTCAAGGGGTATGGAGGTGAAACTGATGGTGTATAAAGACGAAAGCAAAAATGAATTAAAAAAGATGGAAACAAAAGACTTTTACTAAATGCAAAAATCAACAACTTTTCACAAAGAAAGATTTCTTTTTCTTTTCAATTTTTCTAAGATTTTATGCAGCAAACATTAAGGAATTTCGCTCAACTATGAGCTACTTATGCTCTAAATTCACTGCAAAACTTATGAAACAAAAGACTTCTCCCTAGCTAGTGATGCAGAAACACAATCTTCAAACAAAGAGGAAAATGAAAAGAGATTGTTTTTTTTTATTTAAGTGCTAATAAAGCAACAAAGGGAAAATACCGACAAGCAAAAAACCAAGAAAGACAAATTCTAGCTTAAAGCGCAGATCACAAAGAATCAGAGTAAAGGCACACAATGGAAATAAAGAAAACACAGACTCTTACGCTTGCCTAAAAACCATAAAGATTTTTTTTTTTATATTTTCTATTCAACTATCAACTGAGAAAAAGCAGGCTAAGGGTAAGATGACTTAACCTATTGACTGTTCAACCCTAGACTCAAACGCCTGAGAGGAATACTTCTCATCAAAGGAGGGGATGACTGCCCTACCCTGAACAAAAAAATAGCCTGTCAAGCACGCTACTGTCACTAAAACAGCACGTGTGTGAACGCGTGCTGAGTTGAAACATGACGTGTGGACACGCGGGCTGGCCTTGTACAGGCCACATGTATGTATAAATTCTAAGACAAAGATAAAAACAGGTAGTACAGACCAGGAAGAGGCCTCTGGTATTGACAACCAGGGTCCCTTGAAGGCTTGGATGCTTTTTCTAACAGAAAAGAAAAAATAATGCAAGGAATAATAAGGCGAAAAAAGCAATCTGAGACAGGACTGTGAACCAGCAAGACCTAGATAGGATTCCAGAAAACCCCCTGAGAATGTATAATTATGATGGGGAAGAGGTGGACTGCCTCTAAAGTTCTCTGAACTCCTACACGCTACTATTATCCCTACAGCTAGTGTTGACACGCGGGATGTAAGAGGATAGGGCGCGGGCACATGCGTGCAGGCCTTCTGCAGGCTGCGTGTACCTCTGTATGTCTCGACAACTACCGTCAAGCAATAGTCAGGGAAAACTGGTATAAAGAACCAGGCTCTCTGCTAGCTCAGAACTTACAAAAAAAGATAGGCAAAGAAACATAAAATCTAATCTTTTTAAACTACCCAAAAACTCAACTAAATCCGAAAACCCTAAAGAGTATCTTCCCGAGTATGGTCGCCAACTTTGTTGTTGGGAAAAATACCCTACGGAATAGAAAACTAGGGTCAGACTTGCATGCAGATTTTGACTGTAAAGAAATTACTTTTTAACCTACAACCCAAAACTTAAACCCCTCTTTCACAATACATACATAGAAAAGGACTACTAACCTTGTTACCGGCATTTGATGTAGATCCTCCATTGCGCTATGACCACTTGCTTGCGCTGCTCCTTCCACAGATGACCTACAATCAAGACATATAACAACTATGCATGCATGCTACTTCTCTACTAAAGGGTTAGAAATTAAGCATAAATTAACCAAACCATAGATAACTCATGCATTGGGACGGAAAAAGTATTCTTTTATTACTTGAAAAATGAATCAACTTACAATCAAAGTCGAGACCGGCCACCGCTCCTTGATCCTGATCATGGGCTCCTCCTCTTCTGTCCTCCAACTACTTTGCGTTAAATCTCCTTTGGCATGAGGAAAGGCTAAAGGGTTGGGACAATGGATTACGTAAATGGGCAGAGTTTCTTCGCTATATTTTTTCCTCCTCCAAATGGTACCCCTACCCCTTCTTTTATAGGMTAGAAGGAGCTAGGGTTTTGGACGGACCCTCGACCATGCATGGCCGGGATTTTCAATTAACTGACCCATAGATTTTTGTTCCGTCAACAACTTTCCTTTTTTTGTGCTTTGTTAGGTACATGCAGGCTGTAGTGAGCCAGCCAGCGTGCACACGCGTGCAATAATGGGTTAGGGCGCGTGGGCCTTGACACAAGAGGATTTCCAAAGAGTTGTTCAACAAATGTTTTGGCAATGAAGGGATATGAGTTGGCCTGATGCTAGGTAAGCATGTGTGGTGCAATTTAGGGTTATAACACTTTTGCTTGGAACTAGTATGATTGCTTGCGACACTCGTTCCTCATTTGTAATGTAGCCTTCTTTTATTCTTTTTCAAGCTCTTAAAAAATTGAAAAAGACAAAAAAAATCAAATATTCCAAGAAGAGGGGATGATAAATATGTATTCTTTTTTCTGCAGCATAGAGAGTCGCCCTTGGACAAAGCACATCCTTCTGTTTGTTCGCTAAGCATTGGGATCTAGTATGAACTTAGGAAGTTGTTTTCATTACATAGAGTTGTGTCCTCCTCCATTTGGTTACTCTTCCAAACACATGGAGAGTTTGTGTTGCCTCCTGCATCGTGAACTTATGTCAATGTCATGCTGCCTGAGTCCGATCATCTTTCATGCTTTTATCCAAGGGAAGTTTCACTCAACCTGAGTCGGCCTTTCTACAGTTTGTCTCTTGACCTTCATGAGTCGGCCATCCCGAGAGTCCAGTCAAGTCCTGATTCAAAATCGATGAAGTTCTCTGCTTGATCATCGAGATCCTCATGTGTTTTCCCGAAGAGCCATCGAAGATCTCAGGGTAGTGATTTATACACTCCCATTATACTCCTACTTGAGTTTTGAAGATCTTGAAGTTGTTGCTCGAGCTATGAAGACCTCATATCCAGCCATCGGGTGTCACTAGCTTCTTGAATATGGATACTATACTTTTATATCTTCGAATGATTTTAAGATGTAGATCCATTATGTATTTCTCATGGCTACACTTTATATAGTTATATGACATGGATTTGCAGTGTATTTGATTGGAAGCCATGATTTAATTCATCCTGAGCATGGGTATGCCCACCTTAGAGAGACAATTGTTGTTTTGTAGATGGCACCCCCTGAACTTTGGTCCTGGGCTCACTCGATTTCGTACATTGGTGAAGATATTGTAATTTATTTTGGCCATTTGTTGCTCTTATGACCTCACACATTAGGGGGAATCTGTTATATCCTTAAAATTCCCTACTCTTGCATACATGGCCTTGGCCCTCTTACTTGCATATTTTTCCAAAGCACTGTTGAGAAGCACTTCTTAAAATTTTTTGTTTTGGAAGATGTACACGCTCTACACCATTACAACCTATGTACATATGCTTGTTGCACCACTACATCTCATGTACATATGCATGTTGCACCATTACAACCCGCGTATGCTTGCAAAAGTTGCAAAAAATAAAAAGTTGCAAGGAATTTGTTGAAATTCATGGGCTATTGTTAGTTTCCCAACTAATCCACCTGCTATAGCCTGTCACCCAACCAAATAACCATCCTTTTGTCATATAAAATGAGGTGTTGTTGTCTCATTTCACATCTAAGCATAAGAACAATGAAACTCTTCCCAATATCACTTCCCCTCCTTGCCCAAGATATTGCTGCCTTTTGTGAGATATTGCCTTAACATTCCCTCATCAACCCCTTCTTCCTCCATTCAACCCATTCCCTTCCATCAAGGTGATCATAAGGTTGAGAGAAGAAGTTCATTAAAGGTGCACTTGGAGCATGGTAAAGAGGAGCTTATACCAGGTTCGTGAAACAGTGGCTGATTTAGATTGTAAGGTATAATATTTGTATGATGAATAAAGGAATCACATTTTCCTATCCCAAATGATGGTGTTTTGAGTATTTTTAATGATTTATACTTAATATTTAATATCTAACCCTAAATTATGGATATAATAGCATGATTTTAGTTCTCATTTTCCTATCTTTGGATGCAGGTTATCCTTGGGAGGAGAAGTGCAGTCAGTGGAACTACCAAGCTTGAGGAGATCATCACTAGACATGGGATCAAAGGTATAGTTACCTGATTTCTTCTCTCATTTTCTTTCTTTACGTTAGTTATGGTATATTTGGGGTTTTATAGAGAATCGATTAGCTTTTAGATGATTATTCTCTCTTTCTACATCTTGAACCTTGGTGTAGTTAAAGGGGTTTTTTTCCTCGCAACACTCACTCCCATGAAAATATGGAATATCATGAAACATATCCCAATTATTGCATCTTTCATTCCTATATTTCCATACTCTCACATATCCACACTGCATTACCACATGGTTGTAGAGGCTCCTCATAACCCTCCATAAGTGTGTTCCCACACTTTGCATACTTTATGAATTTTAACATGTATATGTGGAGGCATTGGATAAAGTCCTTTTCACTATCCCACCTCCTATGTCTTCCCCCTTCTAGGTAATGAATACAAGTGATAAGTGATGACCTTGTGTAATGATATGTATCACTTCAATGCGTGTTGTATGATGGAAGCTAGATGATGACATGTTCTCTTATGGTGGATTTGGGCATGTGCCATAAAATATATATCTATAAATGTGGAATATGTGGAATTTTCATGGGTAAGAGTTCACGTGTGTCTTTCTAGAGTCTACACTCAAGGATGATAGAAATTTAGGAATACAAACTATGGCACCCAATAGAATATTGGATCCCTTTTACAGAGACACTCTCAATTCATTGGTCCCCGCCAATAAATATTTCTACTAGGACACAATTTATAAGTGGTATTTTGAAATATTGTAAGAAGATCAAAATGAAAACAAGTTGTGGACATCATGACTAGAGAAGGTTGGTTGCATGGTAAATGTATTCAATTTTAGAGTAGTAGTGAATTGGTGTGCTCAACATTTTGACTCCAAGCATAGTGTGGTGACTTTAAAGGAGGAAGGAAAGACACATGTGCCACTCACCCCCTTTACTTTTAAAAATATGCTTTGTCCTCAAGATCTAACCAATATTTCCAAATTATTTGAATAAGATGTTTACTTGGATGCACATGGAGGTGGTTGTGGTTTTCTAAAGCAGTGGATTTCATGACATGTACTAGAAAATTCCAAGGCAAACTAGACCAAGGTTGGTGAACTAGTTTAGCCTTATCAATTGGCTTGACTCTTCACTCAATTAGTTAGAAAATAAAATATAAATAATTAGTTAGAAAATAAAATATAGGCTAGGCATGTTTTACATGTTATGTACTATATTTTGTATAAGAAGATTGTTTTCAACTAGGGTGAAATCATTTCAAATGAGATATTTGAGGGTGAGGGTGGAGGAAAATACTGGAGAAAATGTATTACTATATTATTAATACATTTTCTCCAATATTTCCTCCCACCCCCACCATTTGAGGGTGGGAATGAGGGGAAATATTGGAGTTTCAAGAAGACTAGGATGTTTTTTATGGATTCATACATATTCTTTTCCTTGATTTTCTATAATGCTTTTGAGAGGTCGGTGGCAAAGGTGTACATAAATTTTGATATAGATGTACTATAATGGTGGTGCCCAGCTCTTTTGAGACACAAATCCCCTCTCTACTTCTACAAAATTCAAGATTACTTCATGGGAACATTCATGCATATGCTAACTAGGTGGAAACTAGAGTGGTTGACCATAGAATCCTAGAATTTTCTCATGAGGAATGGTGAGTACTTTTATAGTTGACTATTACACTTATATCAGGCTATATGGTTTTTACCGAAGGCCCTACTTCCTTCCAAAATGTGTATGCAATCGTTTCTATCTTACAAAGTTTTGCAGACAATATGTAAAGTGGTCCATTTTCTTTTAACATAAGAAGAAGAGCTAGTTTATTTAAACACCTTTTAAGTTTATGGGAATCATAGTTAGAATCATATTTTATTTGGTTGAGATGACACATGGTTTGGTTTCTTTTGATTTGAATGAAGCATATGCAATTTGGGGTTTTGACCTTTAAGGTTATTTCAAACTCATAATATAGTCATCCATTTTAGTTCCATCTTTTCTAAAGATGAAGCACATGCAAAGGGAGCTAGGGATAATGAATACATTGATATCAATGAGAAGTGGAATGATAATATACCCATTCATAACCCTAGAATTGGCAAGGTAAAGGAATCAACCGTTCCTAATGACGTTTATACAATTGCTAGCTCAAATATCAATTGGAATGAGAAAATCCTCCAAGAAAAGAAAAATCCTAAAGCCCTCGGAGAACTAAGCCCTAAAAGAAGGAAAAAAGGAAATAATGAAGTTAATTAAAGAGGAGGATTTATTGCTCATTTTGTTAGAATTACCTTAGTTCCCACCATGAATAATACTTCTATTTCATCTAGAGATGGAGGTAACAAGAAGATCAATGAATATGGTGGTGATGATGATGGTAAGGAAAACCCTACTAAGTCTACAAAGGAGATAGAGTATGTCATTTCCATGTTTCACAAGACTTGAAAGTGTAGTGCAAAGTTTCAATTAGAAAGTGATTTTATAATTTGAAAATCCTAACTCGCATAGTTCTTGCTACCCAATTACCTATACTAATTAAGGAAGAAGAAATGATAAAGGATGTAGAAAAAAGGTTAATGAAATAATCAATTAGATCAAATGAGTGTGAACCAATAAGTAAGTATATATGTGAAATATATTTATAAAAGATTGTAATGAATATTCATTTTATTTCAAAAATATTTTTACTAATTACTTTGTATTTATATTTACATATAAATACAGACCTCTCCATCATGTTCTAGTTCTTGACATTATTGAAGATTACACTAACGAACCAGAAAATATTTCTGGTGACATATTTGACTAACTAATAACATTCTTGATTTATATGTTTAAAATACACAAAGACCTCTCCATCATGTTCTAATACTTCTTGACATTATTGAAGATTACAATAACGAACCAAAATATTTCACTGATATTTGACTAACTAATAACATTCTTGATTTGTTTGAGTAACGACATTAATACAATTGTAAATATTGTTTATAAAAATGTTATTTTATAATGTATTTTTATGATATGTTTTTTCATTGTTTATGGTAATTATAACATTACTGTCCATATTAGATTCACTTTTTTTTTTTTTAAGTCATAGTTATTTTTTTCTTGAAAGTTTGTTAATTTATGGTTCTCATTAGATGGATAAATAATTGATATTAAAGTTTAAGATAAACAAGTATATTAATAATTGAATTATAAATAATTAAGAAATGAGTTTTAAAAGTAATATCTATATATATATATAAAAGAAAACATAGTGCGGAAACTGGAAGGTACTTGTATTTTATAGGTGAGATTCAATGTAAACTCACTGGTACTTATTATGATGCTTGTCTTGGTAGGGACATCAAGTGAGCTATGTAATAGAGAAATCCAACCTAAGGTATTAACCCCAATACCTTTTGCATGAAGCTCAAAGCACTTAACTACTCAAGCTATGCCACCAAGCATATGTGTGTGTGTACAATGATGTTGATTATTGTCTATTAGGACCAACTTCGGTCTATTGAACCTTGAGAAATTTGATAGCTAATTAATCTGATTTAATGTTTTGTTTCTCTGACTGAAAACACTACATAAAAACTTTTAATTCTATTTGGTTTTCAGGGGTTAACAATTTATGAAGATAACTAGTGTTACAAATGTTTAGAATTGAGCTCTAATCTACACATAGGAAGGGAATTCTAAAATAATGTGTTTTTCATCCTTTGCATTCTTGGTATCACAAATATTACATATTATTTCTTCCCAAGGAATTTAAGGTATTGTCCAATAACCAGTTTCACTATGCAGCTCATGAGAGTTCATTCTTATTTTATAAATATTGATTTTCTTCTTTAAGCTAGCAATAGAAGAAATATATTTTTACCTTCTAACTTGGGTTTGATGGTCTCTTTGTAGTACATTAACTTTCTATGATTCTTTATTTCCTCATAGCACTAGAAACTCTCTTTAAATCTAGTATTGATAGTTCTTTTGATATTCTAGATATATTGGAGAGTGTCCCTTTCTTGAATCCTCCCTTTCTTTAGCTAGGACATGGTATCCTTGTGTCATCCCATCTTAAGCCTTAAACGACATTTATTGGAATTAGAAGCAATGCTAGGAAGCCTTTATTCTTTATGACAGATAACTTATGATTGTATCATAGGTACCTAATCATATATTTTCTCAATGGAAGAAATAATGAACCCTAAGTGGAGAAGCATAGGGGTATTGCTCCTGATTTTGAGATTATAAATGTTAAAGAGATTTTGGATTTGCTCAATTTTCCTTCAAGTTTCAAACCCAAACTTCACTTTCATGTAGATACATAGCATAACAAGGGTACCAAAGAGGGATTTATTTTTCTCTTGAAACCAAGAATCAACTTCTTTATAGTTGTTCTCAATACTAAAATAGACATTCCACTTCGCATTCATCCTTTTCTCCACACTATAATTCTGGTTGAGCATATGATGTAGGTAAAATCCAAGACACTTGTATGAATTAACTTCTTCTAAATTATTATAGTTATAAATATAATGAAGGTAAATGAATTTCTTAAACTTAATGACCATAACCTTAGTCTTATCAATGTATATCAACATACTAATGCTAAAAACATATTTGCGAATTCTTAATTAATTATCAAGAACATTGAAGTCAATTAACATTAATAATATTAAATAAAAATATCATTAATGGTTATGTCATTTCCCAAGATTGTTAATTGCTTTAAAGAAAACATAGTGTTGTAATTTTATATATTGAATTATTGACTTATTAGTCCTTGTCGAAGGCAAGCACAGACTCTAGCATTCGATACAACTTTGAGCATTAATTAGTTTGCGTTCGACTTTTAATACATCTATTATATCCCCAACTTTGTAACATGGTTTGGAATTTTACATATTAAATATTTTAATAAAAATTATTTATCTACAATCCTATTGGCTTCAACATTCAAAATCTTAATGGAGGCTTCACTCCTCCCAATGCAAAAATACATTCCCAATCCTAACTTTTACTTATGATTTGGATGATTTTTGCATTCTTTTAAGTGTTATTGGAGGCTTCACCCCTCCAAATGCAAAAATACATTCCCAATACTAACTTTTACTTATGATTTGGATGATTTGCATGCAATTTCTTTGTTCTAATTTCTAACCCAAGTTCTAAGTTTTAAGTTCTGAATAGACTGCACCCAAATTTCAATATCTGACAATGTCTAACAAATATGAACACCATGGCCACGGTATCCACCGCCTTCTCCAAGATCAATGTCAATTCCTGAGGAATACGAACACCATCTGCACCACCCACTCTTCCTCCTGCATGCATGCACACACATGACTATCTCTTCATCCTACATGCATTCACACACATGGCCTGCTTATTTATTAGGTTGAGTAATCAGGAGTTACTTTTCCTTGCTGCACTCCGGGAAAACAACAAAACATAAAAAAACAAAACTCTTTTATGAATAGCTACCATGAGCCATAGATGAGCACAATCTAGCATGGAATCTATAGAGAAGCTCAAGAATTTTGTGCTTGCTGGAAGAGATCCATATCGAACTTTGTTAGTGACTGTTTCTACACTTGCTTCTACTGATATTAAAGCAAAGGAGGCTACTGCTATTCACCTGAGAAATATGTTATCTATCTACCAAATTCTCTTTTTCTTTTAAACCCATAAGAACCTATTATGTCTGATAAAAAACCACAACTAGATTCATAATATAATTTTATTGCAATCGAGCGATTTCCTTAGATATTATTAATACCTTTTTTTTGTAGTTGGTACTCTTTCAATTGATGTAGGCACACCTTCAAACATGCCACCACTGATGAGGGAAGATCCCACCTATTTGATCAATCGCTCAAAATCTTCTCTACTTTTCAAGTCAATATCTGAGCATGAGTAGTAAAGATATGAGCATGAGTAATGAAGTATATCTCAGTGGGTACACCTTCAAACATGTCACCACACACCTTCAAGCATGTCACCACTGATTGGTTCTGCCAAGGGAATTAAAAATGGTGAATATGCTTCTTTTACTGGATCAACTAAAAGTGGAAATGATACTAGTGTTGATGACGATGAAACTATCATTGAATCCACCTTGGATGTCCTGAGAAACCTTCCATGCACCTTACTGGGTTTCTCCTCCTCTTCATTCTCTCCTCTCTTTATTTTCATACATTGAATTGCTCGAGGTAGTCTCTCCTCTCTACTCTCTGGGATTTTTTGCGTAGAAAAGTTGCACAGGTGAAGTAGCAAGCATGTTGAGATATAGATGGTAATAACTACACAACGTATATTCAAATTTTATTAAAAAACTTACACTCCATAGCGTATATTAAAAAACTTACACACAACAAAATTATGAATAATTCATATAAAGGAGGCAATAGTTTCTTTTCTCTCGAGATCCTTCTTTGCTAATTTGTCCTGCTCTATCCCTCGTCCTGCTTCTCCTTCGTCATGCGTTGGGAAAAGATTCTACTAGAGCGGGGATTGGTGTAGCTATCTAGTTAGCACTATTGATTCTTGTTGATCCTAGGTCCATGGAACCTCAGAAGGGGGAATACATGTCCCTCACTAAGCCCCCAGGTATGGAAGAGACAATCAAAGTGTAATGACTTGGTAGATCCTAGTCTAATAATATGGGCCAACGCCTGTAGCTTGCCTGATGCATCCAAGATTTCCTTCTTCAATTACTCCTCGGGCTTAAACTGAACAAGGATCCCCATGTCGAACTGGTATGGGTGGATTTACTCCTACTCCAAAGTGCATTTAACTTTGTCTCTAAATGGAATAAATGCTTAAAACTAAAGAGGGGAAGTTACCTAATGTGAAGGCATGATAAGGAACTTGAAGGATATGGCACTAAAATAGGTTGGAAGAACTTCCATGCACCTTCAGAAGGATAAAGCCTCATTCTCCATCCAATCTTAAGGATACCTTGAAGATGGATCATTTTGAAACAAAAGCGAGATAGGAAAATCATGTGGATTGATTATGAGCTTATCGATCTTGAAGTATGTCGTATGTCGGTTGAGGAGGTCATCCTTATAATTATTCCTTATTCCGCCATCCTAGCATTCTTGCATGTCCTGCATCTCATGCTTCTCATATATTTATTTTCAATCTTTGGAATTCATATAATTTAATTGTTCTCATATCTTTCTTTTCAACCTTATGCTTATTTCACAACACCACCCGTAGTTGCGTCCAATTGGTTTGGAATAAATTGATCTCTAATCCAGAAACCAGTTCAAGGTCGAGTCCCAGTGTCCACAACACTCCTCCAAGTTACATAAGACACAATAAACTGAGGGCATCAGAGGAACAAAGGATTATTTTTCACTTCGCTAACCATCCTGTTTCACCATCCTGACTTTGCTTTTTTACTTGCTTTTTTGAACTCAGGAGAGTCTGAGAGAAAAGTGTAGAAAATGACAACCTCTCCCAATAGATATGCAGTTGAGTCCCTCTGAGCGAGCAAATCCTGGCATACATAAATTTGACCGGGAGAAGATCATCTTGCTGGCTTTCCTCATTGCTCCTGTCTTTGCTACTTCAATGGCTTCTTCAATGTGCATTTGAACCGGAGGATACACTACCTCTACCTCTGGTGCTACTATGACTGATGATGCGTCTTTATCTGGATTTGCTGAAACCATTGTTGGTGTAAATTTAGCTATATTTTTCCAGAGCTAGTTGAAGCACATCATTCTATGTGCCTAGTTGAAGCACACCATTCTTTGTGCCACCTATTCTTTCCTTTTGCTTTGTGTTCTTGTGCCTCTTCTTGCACATGCAACATATGTTAGAAATGACCAGCCACTTGGCCAAGGAAGAAATCCAGTTGTTATGCATGGCCATAAGTGGCACCTTCCATGGCCAAAGGTGGCGCCTTCCAAGGATGTCTTTATATTAATAAATAGTTTTATTAATTTAAAATTATGATTCCTATGAAAATTATTTAACTATCTTTAGATTTTTATTAATGAAAGTAGTAAGTATTCAAAACACTTTATTTAGTGTTACAAATATAACACAAACTTTGAGGATTACCAATTTCATGACCCTCCCTTCATGTAAGATGAGTTAGTCTCCTGACCATCTTTGCACTGCGCCTTTGGTTCACCGATGTCTAGTGTCAATTAGTTCTTTACGTTTGAGATGGTCACGATGATTGATTAACACGAATTTTGCATATATCATTGATTAAGCACAAAAGTAATTATGGAACAAGGATGCTATGACTTGTCGATAATTTTCATTGCCTACTCTACTTTCATTTAAGTTATTTTTTCTTTCCCTGTAAATATAACAGACCAACATTCCATATTGTGAAATGTTTCAGGTTTGCTTGAATGTAAATTTGTTATTATTTCTTCATGTGGTTTTAAATGTGTTCTCCATTCTTTATTTCTAGATAATGTAGCTACAAATATTGTCACAACTGGGGGTCTATAGTATATCTACCAAGATATGGATCACAACGATTCTCTGACTTCTTTCGATTACATAAATTCGATCTACTTCCTTGTTGGTGATTTTCAACGTTATTTCTTCTACGCCTTATAGTTTAGGGTTCTTTGTCCTGGAATGAATATGACCTACCAATGATCACTAGCACTACTTCAATTCTTTTCCATTTGTTACCATCAATCATCCTTCCTGACATTTTCTCTTCAAATATAATGCTGCCATCGTTGTAGTCAAAGTCAATACCACATAGATTCTTGACTTTCAAATTTACTTCCTCTTCCCTGTAGTGCCCTGCAAGGTCCAAAATTCCCCTCGCTAGGTCTTTATCTGGTTGGATCTTCTTTAATACTTCAACCTCAACCTTTCTTGATTTCCTAGGAGTTCATTTAGACTGTAGTATTTTTCATTTTCGTCTTGAACTTGTTTTCGGTTTTTCCCTTTCCCTCTATTTTGGATCTATCTGAATATGGATGAGCCCATGGTTTCTTCTTCATGTGATATTGGCTTTGATGGTCTGCTTTTGTTTCTTGGAATTCATTGAGAAGACCCACTTTCCTCTTCTTTGCTTGCATTTTTTGCAATTTCAGGGCTATGTCGATAGCATTGATCTCCTCCTTTGTTTATGTTAATTCACCCTAAATTTTTAATGGTGGGTAACACTTATAAATAGTTTGTTTAATACTCTCCAAAGTTCCCCATACAGAGAAAATAAATCAAGATGTCAATATGATTAATTTTAATTTTATACGAAGGTTGGTTTGTTTTTTATATATTCTCGTTGACCAAATAATGCATATTATCATTGTAATACATCTTATCGTTCTTTTCATTCACTATCCGGTGGTAGAAGCTCCGTTTGGGAACGAAACCAGCTCCGATTTGGATTGAGATTGGATTTTTTTTTCACTTTGAAGGAATATAAGGATCGTAATTTGAATTTCGGCTGGCTTTTATAGAGCCAAACTCCAATGGGATGTACCCAAACATCCCATATCATTTAAATTAGATGAAAAATAAGAGGCATAAATGGATGTGTAGAAGAAAGAGGTAGCATGGGACCATTCCCAGTCCAAATCCCATCTGAAATCTCAACCCCAACCCAAAAATTGTTATCTATCCCATAGGCTATTGTCAGCCTCGTGTACATTAAAATAATTTTTCCTTCTTCATCATTTGGTTTGAAACATTTAAATCATTTTTTCCTTCTGTCAACATTAAACCTCTATCTTTAATACATTTTATTTGTGTGAAATTGTATATTTTTAGGTTAGTTTGTTGATTTCGAGGTTAAGGGGTTTTCGAGTGAGGTTTATTATATTTATAAAAGTAATTAGTTTGAGGAATTCCTATTTATAACATTTAACTATTCAATATCCAATTATTTGATAAATTAGAATTGAGATAGATTATGATGACGATAATTGTCTCCAATTATAAGAATATAAGACGAAGACAATTGGCACTCTTATATCTTAAAGAAAAAACATTGTTGAACATGCTCGTTAAACACATTTTCTTTGTGGAAGATTGTATTTATTAGAAGTTCATGATTGCATTTGTGTATGTCTTTCCACATTGTTCTTCATTTTAAAATATAGATAGAACCCATCAAAGATCCATATTTGAGTTTAATTATATGCATTTAACCTGGATCTTTTGTGTATGCATTTAACTTAGCTCTCTTGTGCAAGTTTGAATTTTATTTGAGGAGGTATTCAGGGATGTCATCATCATTTGTAAGGTTGTTATTGTATCTGGCCCATGGCCTGAGCATTAAGCAATCCACAAAGAGAGAGTTATACCCCACATGCTTTGATTTTTCTATGTAGAGACAGTTTGTATATCATCAAATGGGTGCTTGAAAAAGATAGAAACAACAACCAAACATGCAACCAGCCAGGGAAAATATATGACCTGTATACCTAAGAGTCTAAGACACACTGGAAATAATAAGTCACACTTAAGCATTGACACATCACATAGAACGAAAAGATTGTAGGCTTCTTCAACATAGTGGATGTGTCCAGCGTAGCAACTTAGTCCATTACTCGACAAGGACTAAGCTTCCATGCAACCCTTGTTAAGAATGTGAACATTCTTATCACTATTTCAAAAAATATGGACTTTCACCCAGTAAAAGTAAAGTTTTGATGAAATACTAAAAACATATGTACAAGCTAATTAATATTAATATTGAGAATATTTTTATCATTATTTTAAACATTAATTTTTTTATTAATACATTAAACACATTATTTAGAAATATTAGAGATATAAAAACACTAAATCTATATTTTAAAATTAATATATACATTTAAAAAAAATAAACAATATTATAAATAAAAAATATTTTGTTTATTTTATATATACAAGAAATTAAATTAATGTAGACAAATTTCCGGGATAGTACTTATAAAATAGCAATTATATATAAGCTTTACACAGATTCTATTTAGAAAATTTATCTACATTATGATTAACTGTGTAAACCTTCATACTGAAAAATCAAATTAAATAAAAATAATATAATAAACTCTTATCATCATCCCCAATTACCATTAACTTTGTTTTTCATTAAGAAAAAGTTATTTGAAAATAAAATAACTTCTGAGTGAGTGAAATAATGATGCATATATCAACTAAAACATTGAATACCAATTATTAAGTTTTAAATGATTTTTTTTTATATGATATTTTTTTTTGTGACTAGCGGAATCGACAACTCGCTGTTCTCATACTTGTGTGACATGGGGTCGATTCCCGTCTGCTACCTCTATAACATCCAGATGAATCCACACAACCTGAAAGCATGGGGCACAGGTAAATCGGGGTGAGAATCGAACTTGAGACATCCTTTTTACATTTCCTTCCATTTACACGACACTTGCCAATCGATCTACACACCTGCAGGCTTATTTATATGATATTAATAGTATTAATTTATTTTTAATTCTATACTAATAAAATATATAGTTTTACTTATTATTTTAAATAAAAAAATACTTTTAATTATAATTTTAAATAAAATAAAGGAAAAATATATTAATAAAAATAAAATGGATTTTCACAATTCATGTTAAATTTTTTGGTAAACTAAATTCTAAATATTTATATACTAGCTTAGATCCATTTAACTCCCACGAGAGCGATCGAATATCTCGAGGTGCAAACCTTTAACCTTTCCTCAAGTTTTGCACTCTAAAAAGGTTTTCACCTCGAGAGATTTGATCCCTCTCAACACTTGATAGATTCAAAGTTAAATGGATCTACGCTAGTGGTTATTCATTCAAAAGGCAAAATAAGCCATGAAGGAAGGAAAATGAGTAATACTTAGAAATCTAAAAGCTATTGTTAGGGATAGAGACCAAAAGGATACAAATAAATAGGAATTTGGGACACTCAAGATCCTTTTTTGGAATTGTCATGGTTTTCCATGGTGCAAAGGTCCTAGGTTAGTTGGATCTTAAGTGATATGATATTATTTGTATAGTTGAAACATGGGAGCATGAAGAGTCTAAGGTCCCTAACATAGAAGGATTTGTCTTGTGTTCGGCTTGGAACAACAAATCATACTGTAGAGGGATTGAAGGCATAGCCTGTTAAATAAGAAAGAACATTTCTCATCTCGTTCATCTTCATAAGATCAACCCTCTCAATCAGTACATTTGGATAGAAATTTCAAACATCAATGCTAAGAAGATGTATATAGAATTTTTTTATTTTTCACCTATTAATTCTACTTTTTATAAGAAAAACAATCTAGATAGAAATGGTCCCTATAATACTTTAGAACAAGATATTTATAGTTTGAGAAATGAAGGCAATATTCTCCTACTAAGAGACTTTAATGTTAGAACTGTGATTAACTAGGCTATTATTTTAAGCAATGATTCCAACCATAATCCTTTATGGCTAGATGAGAACCTTGTTTTAGCTAATAGGTACAAAATAAGCTCTGAAGACCTGACTAAGAATTTTTTGGTACTGAGCTAGTCAATCTATGTAGTTCTCAAGACCTAATAATTTGCAATAAGTAATGAAGTGGCCAAACTCCAATAATATGAGACTTGTATTCATGGGCTAGGTAATAGTGTCGTGGATAGTGTGATATTTGATATCCTCGTTTCCAACCAAATAGTAACTTTTAGCACCATAAGTCACCCCTGGATTGCGATGGGGGTAAGCCTGATACCCATCAGAGTTTTATGTCACGAGTTGGTTTTCAAAGAGGTCAAATGGGTGAATACTTGAAATGATATCGTTTTAACTCAAAAAACTAGGCTAACATGTGCAAGCAGGTGAGGTCTTGGTTTAACTTCAACTAGTAGGTTGTAGTAAAGGTGAGTAGGAGGAAGACTTGGAGGAGAAAAATGTAGAGGTCTACCGAGGACGTCGGGTATTCTAACAACCCAAAGAGGAAAGACTTAAACATAAGATATTATTGAAATTCAAATCTCAGAGAAACTGAAAGAAGCTATAACAACATTATAATCAAACATACATCATAACACAGTCACAACAATTCATGTGAATAAGTCATCATGAATCCTCTCAGTAACAGAGGAAAATAAGTTGGAGTAAGAAAGTTGACTTTCATTAAACAATAAGTCTCAAATGCAAATGCATAACCAGAGAACCAGAGTATTCATTAAAACTTTACAAATACGAGAGCATAGCTCAACCACCAACCTTTACAAAATATGGAAATTGAGTATATATATACTCAGAGAAACTTCTCCCTTAAGAAACGTGCTTTGGTCATTACATTCAATGCTAGGCATATTTTCCTTCCTCTACCTGACCGCACTTCCATTCTTCTGTCAGACACGATCTCGGATTAGTATGGAATTTGCAGGAAAATTCGTTGACAGAGGGTCCTTGGGTTGACAGTCTACTTCCACAGCTGGCCTTTCCATGCTTTCCATTTATGGGGTGAAACAAGGTTTCAACAACTTCCCTCCATTTCCATTAATTAACTGCATTGGGATTGGGATGGAGCCTGACGCCCATGAATTCTCTAGGAGACGTTCGTGACTCCTCCAAGTCAAGCCCAACATTTCAAAACCATGTAGATCTTCTGATGAAACAAAAATGAGCGCTTTTGGCTCTTGGCACAACTCCTATCCATCGCTCCACATGACCATGGGCCACGACCTTACGCGTCCCCTATGAAATTTCAGGATTTCGTCTTTCAGAGGTTCTGACTCCACTTTCTTTCAAAAGTCTCGATGCTCGCTTCTGCAAAATGGCCCACTCTGATCAACGATCATACTTGCTTCAAAATGGATGGGAACGATATTTTCCATAACAATACGAAACACTGGCTATGTGATGAGCGCTGACCCCTTTTTATAGACTTGCTTCCCATGTGATCATGTGTTGAGACCATGGGCCCAATTCTCGAATGTTTCAAGATTTCACATTTTGGGGGTCTCACACCATGTTCCACTTCTGAAACCCGATCCATGAAACCACAATCCTGTTGATTGAATGGGCGCTTATCTTTCTGTTCGACCCACCTTCTATATGACTCTAGAATGGGATTATGGGCCTAACTCTTAGGCAAGTCACAATTTCGCACATCGCGAATTCATAATGCACTCCATGCTCAAAACCCTAATTCATGAAATCACGACACGCAGATTGGGTGCCACGCGTCTCCTTTGATCGAACGGCCTAGATTTACCTTTGATTGAATGGTCCAGATCTCCCTTTCGATCAATGACTGTGATCTTTTCACTATTTCGTGTCTCACGAGTTCCAAAGACTCTGCTCTTTGATCGCTCTGACTCGCAAAATCGTGACTATGCTGATTGTGCACCACATGTCCTTCTAATACTAATGGCTAAGATGGCATCATGATTTCATGACTTTGCTTGACGTTATTCCTCGTGCAACTATATGGTCCTGATCACTCGATGACCGTTGATCTGATTGGCTTGAAGGATCTTTTTCGTTGAAGGGTGATCTTGCTCGCTCACTTGATTTGAATCCATATTTTGAATGCTCTAAGTGTTGTGCTTGGTGCTCATGACGACTGAGGGCTCGGGAAAACAAAATGATCAATGACAATGGTAAAGAGAGAAGTGATCAACCTTAGAGTAAACAAAGAGGTTTAGGGCCGATACTTCTCAGGAAAACCAACAAGGAGAATAAATCGATTAAATAGATGAAGGCAATAGGAGGAAACACTACAAGCCAAGAGGAAAAACTTTAAAATTGGGTCCGCCAAAGGAGGGAAGACAGAAAAAACTACATACCTAGGTAGAAACACAGACTCACAATACCCTGACAAGATTATGTGCTAACATTAGGCTTCATGGGGGATAGAGTCCTCCCTACGAGGCTCTAAGATCTCCTTTTTCAGTTCCAGTGCCTTAGCTGTTGGGATATGGAGTCTAGCTCAAAAGTTTCACAGAAGAAAACAGGGAAATATGTACACATTACTCTACTAAAATGAAAAAAAACACATGGGCTCCATCAGAGCTTATTTATGTACAATCCTAAAATAATCAATTTTTACATGGTGCTAGGTGAAAGAAAATTTCCACCATATCCAATCAAGTAACTTCCTAAATGGAAGCTCCTTTAATCTGTCAGTGATAAGAAGCAGATGGTGCAACCTTGATAGCAAAACAGTTACACCCTTCAGCTTTTCTTCAAAGGCTGAAGTTGAGATAAAATAGGGTGGCTCCAAGACATGAAGGAAATGCCACTCTATATACTCGTTGACAGGCTCATAAACTGAGTGGAAAAAGCTGGAAAATGGGTAGCAGAAAGCCTGCTCTGCTCCATAGATGCTCATGCAGAGTTGAATTTTATTGGAGGGTAGAGGTGGATGAGAAATCGATACATATTGACTGATCTCAGGAAAAGGATGCTCACCTACAGGCTCTGGACAGGGGAAAAACGACCCTTTCTGCTGCTCCTCTAGATCTTCTGGTTCTTCTTCTTGGCTCTCCCAAGGGTCAGAATCATAATCATCATAAACAGGACTCGAGGGGAAACTCTACTCTTCATCATGTTGCTTAGGATGGATAATTTCCTCATGAAAATCTTCACTAATGGATAGAGGATAGGGCTCGGTTGCATGCTCTTGGAAATCCTACACATCTAGCTCAAAATATGACTTGTAGTTGTCATAAACAGGCAGAGTTCTCCTCTAGTCAAAAAACTGTATTGTGGGGATTTTCTACTCTTCATATGAATAATCATCAAGTCTAGGGACAACAAGAATATTAGGAGTAGAAGGCAGGTCCTCTAAAACTATGAAATCTTCAATACTATCATCATCAGTAGGGCTGTCAAGAACACCCTCTTCAAGAGTTGGGAAATCCTTCGTGCTTTCTCCAGATTCCAACCTTTCTAGTTTGGTAGAGAGAGATTTAATCAGCTCCATTAATTCACCTAGAGAATATTCTTCTTCATGGTCCTCATCCTTACAACCTGCGTAAGAAGCATCTATATCTTGAAAACAATTGTTGTATCCCTCACAACAACTATGAAAAATTAACTCAGAAGGATAAAACTTCTGACAATGAGCGTTGAAAGCTACATGAAACTGCTTCAGGGAGGAAATGCTAGTAGGGGGTAAAGAATGATACCACTCACGAGCATCCCTTGCTAATGAGAACAAGAACATCTTCATCAATACATCCTCATGATATATCTCCTACTAGTGCATGAGTTCATGAAACTCATGGAGATGTTGAGCAGAGTTGTCCTCCTTGGGCTCTCTAAATATAGGCAAATAATAATTCCATTCATTTGGAGAAAGAAAAATATTGGGAAAACCAGGAACAAGAGAGAAATCAAAGGGAGAAAACCATAGATCAAGGATTTTTTCCATTTCAAGCCAGTGGAGTCACCAATCGCTCCTTCAACCATGGAGTCACTAGGTGGATGATATGAAGAATGAGTGTGTATGGAATTTTTCCACCATCAAAGGCTAGATCTAATCATTGTGTTCTCCCGAGGGCTACTAGGTGTAGCTGGAAGTAGTAACACTGAAGCAACAAAACTGAGACATTATAATCGCCTCAGTGGAGTCGCCAGGTGCATAGTTGAAATATTTGAAGTACTAAGTTCTGATGCACCTTCAAAACTAGTAAATGTTCTCATTCAATCCCAGGGAAAATCTTCAATTTCATCCCTGGAAACGATGGCAGAAATTTTAGCACCAGAAGTCACCCTTAGATTGAGGCGGGGGTAATCTTGATACCCATCAGAGTTTGGTGTCACGGGTTGGTTTTCAAAGAGGTCAAATGGTCGTAGACCTGAAATGATATCATTTTAACTCACAAAACTGGGCTAGCATGCACAAGAAGGGGAGGTATTGGTTTAACTTCAACCAGTAGGTTGTAGTAAAGGTGAGTAGGAGGAAGAATTAGAGGAGAAAAATGTAGAGGTCTATTGAGGAAATCAGGTCTTCTAACAACCCAAAGAGGAAAGAATTAAACATAAGATCTTCTTGAAATTCAAATCTCAGAGAAACTGAAAGAAGCTATAACAACATTATAATCAAACATACATCATAACACAGTCACAACAATCCATGTGAATCAGTGATCATGAATCATCTCAGTAACAGAGGCAAATAAGATGGATTAAGAAAGTTGACTTTCATTAAACAATAAGTCTCAAATGCAAATGCATAACCAGAGAACTAGAGTATTCATTAAACTGAGTATATATATACTTAGAGCAACTGCTCCCTTAGGAAACATGCTCTGGTCATTACATTCAATGCTAGGCATCTTCACCTTTCTCTACCTGACCGCACTTCCATTCTTCTGTCAGACACGATCTCAGATCGGTATGGGATTTGCAGGAAAATCCATTGACAGAGGGTCCTTGGGTTGACAGTCTGCTTCCACGACTAGCCTTTCCATGATTTCCATTTACGAGGTGAAACAAGGTTTCAACAACTTCCCCCCATTTCCATTAATTAACTACATTGGGATTGGGATGGAGCCTGACGCCCATGAATTCTCTAGGAGATGTTCATGACTCCTCCAAGTCAATCCCAGCGTTTCAAAACCACATATATATTCTGATGAAACAAAAATGAGCGCTTTCGGCTCTTGGTACAACTCTTATCCATCGCTTCACGTGACCTCAGGCCACAACCTTACGCATCCCTTATGAAATTTCAGGATTTCATCTTTTAGAGGTTCTGACTCCACTTTCTTTCAAAAGTCTCGGTGCCTGCTTCTGCGAAATGGCCCACTCTGATCAACGGTCAAACTTTCTTCAAAATGGATGAACACAATATTTTACCTGACAATATGAAACGCCCGCTATGCGATGAGCGCTAGCCCCTTTTTCTAGACCTTCTTCCCATGTGATCACGTTCTGAGAACACAGGCCCAATTCTCGAACGTTTCACGATTTCACATTTCAGGGGTCTCACACCATGTTCCACTTATGAAACCTGATGCATGAAATCACGATCCTGCTGATTGAATGGACGCTTATCTTTCTCTTGGCCCCACCTTCTATATGACTCTGGGATGCAATCATGGGCTGCAATACTAAAACCAATATTTTGTGTTATTTTGTTTACTTTAGAAAATATTTTGACACAATACCCAGTAAAAACCTTTGGGATAGGTTGGAAGAGATAAAAGTGCCTTTCAAGTTGAGGGTTGTTGTAATAAGGTTGTATGAGAATGTTATTGCCAAGGTTAATAACACTGAGGGATGGTCGAAATAAATTAACTGCAATATTGGAGTCAAGCAAGTTTGTCCCTTATCCCCTACCCTTTTTGGTATATACAATGACAAGTTAGAAGATTGTTTGGAAGAAGCAGGTTGTGTCAACCCAACTCTCACTAGTATAGTCATCGATATTCTTCTTTATGCTGATGATGTTGTTCTTATGGTGAGGATTCCCCACAATCTTGGAAAGCAACTAAGAATCCTCAAGCATTTTTTTTATCTAATATGGGTATGACTGTTAATACTGACAAAACAAAAGTCATGATCACTAAATCCAATAAGATCACATATGATACTTTCGTATATGAAGACAAAAACTTGGAGTAAGTGAGTTCATACAAATATCTTGGAATCTATATTCACCATAAGCTCAACTAAAATTATAGTATTGAGAAAAGGATAAATGGAGGATAAAAATATTATTATGGGCTTGAAAACAATTGTAAATCAAGAAATCTTTGGATACAGGATAAGAAAAAACTCATCTTTGAGACTCTTGTTACTCCTGTTATTCTATATGGATGCGAAGTTTGGGGATGCAGTATCTTTAGAGAGTCATGGAGAAATATAGAGCATATCCAAAAGAATTTAATAACCTATAATCTTGAAATTAAAGGAAATATGCCCTATCCTGTCCCCCTCTTAGAGACAAGCCTTTCTCCCATTGAGAGCACAACCATGACTAGATGCCTATTGTATAAGAACAAGTTAAACAACATGGAAGACAAGAGGCTTCTTAAAATTGCTTCAAAGTCCAACCAAAACCACCTTCGACTCAAGCGGGTATGGAATAAATATGCCCAATCTTGGCTAAGCCATTGAGGAATAACGAAAGAGATCATTTTGTAGAATAAGGATACTATTAAAAATATTATTAAATCAAAATTTACGGAAAAATATGGTGTGATAAAGAATTAGAGGAAAAATAAAATTAAGGTATTATAAAGAGGTAATCAACCCTAATATAGAAGATAAAAAACATCTCTTTGTTTTGACAAGTGTAAAGAAAAAAACAAGAATTGCTAAAATAAGAACAAATTCTCATGAGCTCCATAGTGAAATTGGACGTTGGTCAATTCTTAAAACTCCCTGGGATGAAAGAGTGTGTCACCTTTGTGACACTAAGAGGGTTGAAGATGAAAAACACTTTCTCTTATATTGTCCAACCTATACCCATATTAGATCTCAATTTCAAAGTATTCGTCACACTACCAACCTTCCTAACCTTTTAACTCAACAAAATTATGGTGATTTTGGAAAGCTTCTCTTAATGCTTTTCGAGCACCAAAAACACAATTCTAAATAATTTCAAGTAATCCCTTACCTTCTTAAGGTCCTATAGACCAATTTGGTCTTAGTGGACGTTCTTCGTCATCATAATCATATATATGGATATATAATGGAGCCTAATTTTATTTTTTATGTTTTATTATTTTTTTATTATTTTAATGCGTTACCTTACATGAACATCTCTCTCCATAGTGGGTTGTAGTGTGTGTATTATAATTTATTTTTAAATTTTATTTGTGTGTGTGTGTGTGTGGAGTCCACATAAATTAGTATTATTATTATTATTATTATTTTGATTGGTAAAGTCTATGGAGGTATACATACCCTACCCCCTATGGATTTGAACTTGTGACCTCTTAGAAGGAAACACATGTTCTTAACCATTAGGTTCACTCATGCTGTATACATTTAAACAATTTAGCACAACACGTCATATTTATATATTTAAACAATTTAACCCTCTTTTACAACTTGAAAAAAAAATATTTTTTTAAGAAATTGAACGTTCTTTTATAGCAACATTTTGATGATATGATCACATCACATGTAATCGTTGGAGTGGTCACGTCGACATAACAAGCATAATTGAATTGGTTGAAACATTAATAATAATGAACGTCATGTGGCCCAACACTAGTGTCTTGTCACTTCTTATTTTATCGATGATCATAAATGTGTCTTCCCTACTTCCTCATACTCTTTTTTCCAATAGAAAATTCCCTCAATTATATTAGTGAAAATATATTTTTTTACATCTTCTTGACCATACAGATGTTCATAGAAAAACTATTCCAAATACCATGCTCATAAACATAAACTACTACATCCCCAAAGTAACTAGAAAGTCACCATAGAACATAACCAGCACGCAGGCTACAAAAAGAGAAACGAAACAGGGATAAACCCCAACAAAACCCATAAAAGAAACTAAAACAGAAGCCGCATGCCCCCAAAGGACCTCAAAGTGTTTACCCAACACCGCACGCCCCCAGTGTGGACCTCGAAGCTCTGGCCCAAATCCTCTTCTTTCCAAGGACGAAGAGGTCAAGAGGGTCCATAAAAACCAAAGAGAAGACAAAACACTCGCTGAAACAACCCCCCAAATCCTCCACCACCACAAAAAATACAAAGATAAACACCCCGCGCACCCGGATTCGAGCCCTCTAACACCAAAACAAAGGCTTCCCTAGAAGAAATAAGATAGTAGTCATTACATCTTGATCTGAAGCTCAACCTTGAACAGGGTGATGTAGGTATTTGTTTCCACCACCACGCAGAGCCCTCACACACCCATACTCATTGCATAGACCCACCACACTGTAAAGCCCACAAGTGTAACGACCCCAATCGCTACGACACCTAGCGAAGCAAAAGGTGAAATTTTTTTTTTTTGTTTTAGGAAGGAAGGTATTGACGACAACAATAAAACCACACAACCTAACGATGAACACCACGCACGCAGATCAGGCCACAGTCAACAACGACTCAACCCACTTAGCACATTGATGCAGGAGCATCCACATCTTGATCAAGCGAGCCAGCGCGTGGAGGCAAAGGAACAGCTGGACAGCGCCAGCACATACAATTTTGAATTACTTTGAAAAGATTGTTGCGCCGTCGTTTGAATGAACGCGTTCATGTGAAGCGCACTTGTATTGTAATTTAGATAAGAAGACATTAAATAGTTTTAATGCTGGTAGATAGGGTTAGCTGTAGATTAGACAGTTACATTTTCCAGGAGGGAAAACGAATATAGGCACCCTTCCTTTGTACATTGTGATAGCCTCATTCATTCATATAGAGAGAAATAGAGAGCAGAGTAGAGAGCTGGTGAAGAACCTCCATGTACAGATATTTAATTAATAGGAAAGCTTTGATTCAATCCCATGGATGTGTTTGATCTCTGTGTGTTGTTGATACTATGCCTGTGCATGTTTGCTTCTTTTTATGCTTACCTTCTATATGCTACATATGCGATTGCATATCAGGTTCGAAACCTGAGGGAATGAAGTGAATGAGTTCCAATTGTTTCTCTGTTTGAGCCAAGAGATTCCTGCATAGAGTGCAGTCGAATTCCTCCGCATAGGGTGCGTTGAGGAGGCTCTACAGTTAAACACTCATTCTCGTTCAACCCGGAGTTGATTTGTGTTATTCGATCCGTGCAGGTGAAGTGCAGGTCGGATTGAATCTCAGTAGCAAGTCTGAGAAGGGAAAGGCCGAGATTGTTGTGACTGTGAGTGCACAGAACCGGGGAATCTTCAGTACCGTTGAGGGTTGGTGAAGGTCGAAGTCGAGCACAGGGAGTGTGTTCGAAAATATCTCTAAAGGAGTCAGAATTACAGAAGCTCAAGAGGGATAGCGCCTTTGCTTCTCGGAGGGAGCAGGCTTCAGTGAAGTCCTTACAGAAGGGAGGTGGTGGAGCAGAGAGCTCTCCAAGAGGAAGAGAATCGACGACTTGAAGATCGTCGAGTAGATCTTCGAAACCATGCAGACCGTCAGATCACGAAGGAGTTGCGAGGGAGTTAACTCGCGGGCACCCGGAGGAATCCGGCTGCCATTTGCATATCGGCATATCGGGGTTGGCGAGTGCAGGCATTTCATGCACGTCGAAATCACGAGTTGTGATTTCCTGATTTAATCGGAGCCGTTCATCGTTGGAGGGACAGGTGGCACGAGATCCCGAGGAGTCGGGACTCGACACTTCGGCGTTTTCGAACTCGATAGGAGTATTGAGGAATCGCGAGGTCATGAGTCGCGACGGGTCCCACGGAGACGGTGTGGGATATAACACGTGGCATCGCGTATCGGCATTCGGGGTTTGAAGGGTGAGAGGGTCACGACCTTTCATATGCCGATTTCCTGATAGGGAAATCCCCGACAGAGAAAAGCATTGACCGTTGACCTCGGGGATCGGGGTTCAGAGTTTTAAGGTGCAGGGAAGGTGCACACAAGGTTCGCGAATCCGTGAAACCCGATTTCCCAAATTTCGAAAGGGAGATCGCCGAAGGACTAACTATGGGTAAAAGGACTCCCGAGAGGAGTCAGGAGAGCGTTGACTCTTCGGCCAAGGAGAGAAATAAGGTCTTGGTGGAGTGACCATCCGCTGAGGGGTGGTTGCCGTCACACATCGTGCAACTGGTGGGTGACATAGGTTTTTGTTTCCACCGCCATGCAGAGCCCTCGTGCACCCATACTCATCACATAGACCCACCGTACCATAGAGCCCGCAAGTGTAACGACTCCAATCACTACGACACCTAGCGAAGAAAAAAGTGTAATTTTTTTTTTTTTGTTTTAGACAGGAAGACATTGACGACAACAATAAAACCACACAACTTGATGATGAAAACCATGCACACAGATCAGGCCACCGTCAACAATGAATCAACCCACTTAGCACATCATGCAACTGGTTGAAACATGTAGAAATCAAAGACAGAGAGAAATGACTACCCGCCCGACACAAAAATGACAACGCCTACAAGATAAAGGAAAACATCCACCATCCCGACACAATGACCTCGACAACCAATAAATAGAACCTCTATGGAACACAAACCCAATGCATGAAGGAATTACAACTAGAGCACCAATAACAACTACCACGATAAAAAACACCCATAATGGAAAGAACAGACTCCGACCAAGTTATCATTTTCCTCTATCCAATAGGGCACGCCATGATCCCCTCATCAGGGATCATGACGCCCCTAGGTGATAGGTGCGACAATAAGCCTAGCGCAACATAACCTAACTGGACCAAGGGCTCAAGATAAATCCAACGTACTAGGAGCCAAAATAACTGACAAAAATACTGCACCTACGCCCCCAAGCAGTGGGTCGACCAGACACATATGACATCGCTCAAACAATTTGCGCAATCTATTAAACGACTTGACAAAAACCATAACCCATACATGTTAAGCATGATGTCTAAGTGTGAGTAGAAAACTAATACAACCAACAAATCCTAATATCTTAACATTATAACTTGTCTAACAATGATATCCTATTATTGGTAAATCGACAACAAAAACTTGTATGTCATTTATTATTAATAAATGTTATTATCTCCTAGTAACAATCTACCTTTATTTTCCTCATGCTCAATCACTCAAGGGGTAATATAGTTAAGGTGATTATGTATTGTCTCGCCCATTATATACTTACTCTCTTCCACACATTAGATATTATAAATCTCTATCGCATAAAGGCTTTAATGTCTTATAAAATCGCTATGTTATTCAAAATAAATGTTGCGCTGACCATTAATAAAATTGTTGTCCTTGATCACTATATCCATTTAGCCATCAATGTATCCTTGTTTATTTTTACCATGGTTAATGAAATGGCTTTAGCAAAATTTAAACTATAGGTCTCTGTCATGTAGGTTATTGTATTGATTCGTTGTTTGTTGACTGTTTACTGGATTTATTCACTGTATGAATTTGCTGAGTAAAATATAATATAAGATGTCGTTTAAATATATGATAAACATAATTAATATATGATATCTCTATCAATCAATAAGAAATCGCAGTGTGTATTATATGATACATACGAAATAAGAAATTTTTGGGTGAATAAGATATTATTGTCTTATTAAAGGTATGGGTTACTATATAGTGTAAAATAAAACACAAGGTGCATAAGCAATCGAAAAAGCTATCAGTTTAGCTACCAAGACTCAAGATTTGCTGCCAGAAATCAAAGGAACCGTTGTCCATTAATCAATGAGGAGTTATAGCTGCTCCTTATAACACTACAAATGTCATTCAGAATAATTATAAATCTGTTAATGCTGTCATGTAATGTCAGACCATCAAGATTACTGTCAAATCAATCACTGTCTGATATTATCATTGCCATTAATATTATATCATTATGCCTTGATAAACAAACGTTTAGATTGATTGTTGTCTAAAAGAGGAAACACCGATGTGGCAATCCATCACCAGATCACTATACCCTACAATAATTACATATAAAAGGTTGTCCCAAGCATATCCACAAAATACATATGAATTTGCTGCCCCCTAAAAAGTTGTCAAACAATTCGCTGGGTTTACCCATCAATTCATTGAGTTTTAGCAATGGAAAGTCGTTGAGTTTTATCCTCAAATCTCTAGGTTTCATCAAATAATAATGTTCAGTTTCACCATAAAAAATAGCTGAGTTTTAGCAATGGAAAATCGTTGAGTTTTATCCTCAAATCATTGGGTTTCATCAAATATTAATGCTGAGTTTCACCATAAAAAATCATTGAGTTTTAGCAATGGAAAATTGCTGAGTTTTATCCTCAAATCGTTGGGTTTCATCAAATAATAATGTTGAGTTTCACCATAAAAAATCGTCGAGTTTGACATCAAGTTCGTTGGGTTCATCAAATAAAAAAAATGTTGAGTTTTACATACGAAATCGTAGTCAATATAAGGTAAAGACAACGTCGTCATTTAAAGACTCAATGTAAAACACAGAGAAAAGGAATATAGATGTAGTCAATATGTAGTAACACCGCAGAGTAAAACTCGCCATCAAACGTAATAAATCACATAGGAAATTCGCAGGTTAGAGGTACAAAACAAAGTAGAGTAATTTTGCCTTCAATGTAATAAATGGCAGAGGAAAAATTTGTAGGCCAAATGTAATGAAAACGCAGAGTCAATTTTCCATCAAAATATAATAATCACAGTTAGTAAAAAAAAACGCCTAGTACACACAACATATACAAAAACGCAAGCAATAAACACGAATGCATTTAGGTATAAGTTCTCTATTGTGAAAGAGTAAAAAGCCACAGGTTTTCAAGGTAAAATTTAGCTGTATTTCATGGAATATCCTTATCATCCTTCTAGTGAAAAACACAGTCCATATTTAAATCAATGCTAACATTCAAGTGGAAATAAAAACGCAGTCCAAAAATAAAAAGAAATGTTGTCATTAAAATTGCAGAGAATGAAGATGAAAAACACACAGAGGTATTAAATCACAATAAGGTGCAAGACAAAAACTCAACCAGGAACAACAACGTAGAGAAAAGAAAGGGTAGACAACTAAGAAAAACTATCCTTCGCTCATCATCCACACACAAAAAAGCAAGGCGTTAGAATCTATAGGTCTATTAACACCAAAGTGACGACCGTCAATTCATCTCTTGGCCGACTACTCAGGCATGGACTGATGATATAGGGATGAGGGAGAATATAAAGAAAAATCTCTTCATAACAACCATTAAAACAAAAATGAACAATCATAGCAATCAGGGTTTGAGTTCCAAGGAAATCAATTCAAGTAGCGAGTGTAAATCTATGATGACTTTAAGTTCTTGATTAAAAACGCTGAGTAAAAAACTTTTATTTACACAATTAAAGGTATACAAATGAAAGCGCAATATCAATAGTAATCTACCATGAAAAATAAAAGTATGTGTACCATAGCCCAAGGGGACAGCTCTGAGTCATTTTCCCGCGCTCCGTCCAACTCCCGCTTGCTGACCGATGTGACTTCATCGGTACCTCCCAACCAATGTTAGGGGTACTCTTCTTCCCCCTTAGCCCCCCAAGCCATAAAGGGGCTATTAGAATATAGAATATGGTGTGCTCATTTTACCATTGACGATACCCTCGTCACCCAACCACAGGCCAAAGCCTCCCTTCGAGCACCTTAACCTTGACCTGAGAATTCCTACGGAAGCAAACCCTAGGATAGATAGCCAAACAAAGAGCAGCACATCTCTCTCCAAGGATAGCGCAACACAAAAGACTGATCAGATGTTCCAAACCCTAGCCAAGAGATATCCAAGCCAAATACTGAAACTTGCTATTGCTGCAGCTGCACCTACAACCCTCCTCCAAACCTGCGCACCAACTGCAACTGCAGTGCGCACCAACTGGGAAAACTGCAGTCCTGTGATGTGACAAATGAAAAACTGGCACCCTGTATTTATAGTAATCCTGCCAGTTTACTGGGGCCGACTTCTCCTTCTGGGTATGTGTCTGTTTAGTATATTATTATTAATTCTGGCCGACTTCTTCTCTTGGAGGCTAATAGCCTAATATAAATTAAATTCTTGAGCCGAAAAGGCTTCTAGGGTTATTAGCCAATTCATTAGGGTTTCTCTTGCTTCTCGGAGTCTTCTATTCTCGTCAGGTTCACATGTAGAGGTAAATACCTCCTGCAGCTACCATAATATTAACACTCCCTCCTATCTAGAGAGGTATTTACAGGTAATGGACTTGAGCAAAAAACATACCATTTACCTGGTAGCATCAATATAGTCATCTAGACTATTTCATGACTAGATCATGAGCATCACCATCACTATCAGCTACATCATCTCTCGAAACCATACTTCATCTGAGTAATATGATGCTGGATAAGTCACTCTCACCATGGAGTGATACAAGAGGAGTAAAAAGATCTGAACTGTTTTTCGTCTGGAAAATCTCTGTTCATCATTCATTTGAATGATCATCTCCAATAATCTGCTGATATTCTTCAAGGCAATTAGAACAAGGATAAAACACACCTGTGTCTATTCATAGTAGTACACAATTACAATCCAGTGGTTAACTACCACATCAAGTAGCACATAAGTACTTGATCAACAACGTATAGTTGCGAGCAGTGAAACACATTCACCACAATAGTCCTCATCTACTGTCATATAGTCTTCATAACAAACATCTGAGAGCATCCTGCATAGAAACAATGTTATGATAAAAACTGTATCATCT
>ML787903.1:55453-82743 GCA_009831015.1 Picea engelmannii | reverse complement strand
TAAGGTTCATTGCAGATTTCTCTCTTGGACATGGTAGTTGGATGTTCACCACTCATGCAGATGCTTGGATACACCTCACTAATTCACTAACATGATAGCTTCTTTGTATTTTTCTGTCATTTACATATCATTGAAACTAGAATGTATGGTTCAACTTTGACTATCCACATATTCATGTTTTATTAAATGTTTTTGCAATATTCCTTAAATTTATAAAAGAAAAACAATAAATATTTTTATGTGCTTTCTTTATCTGCTTCCTAGAAGTAATCATTTTTCACATCGATTTTTGTAAGTTTTGATTAAAACTTGCTTCTTGTAAATCATGTAAATAAACGAGACTTGTATATCTTCTGTTTAAAGACAACTACTATAGTTAGATTTGAACATATGTACATATATATAGTGTGTTTAGTAATTAGTTAGTTATTTCTCTCTTTTATTCGTTTCTTTTAGGATTCTTATATTGGCTAACAGAGCCATTAAATATGTCAGAACGAGTTGCACCAAATGGCTTGGGTTATTTAGACAACCCCGGACCGGACTTGCTCTTCTAATTGAGGGATGGTCATTTTCACCCGTCAACAAATGGTGCTAGAAGGAGGGCCAGACTGACAAGTTGGCCTTATAGGAGTCTTTTTTTTTTCGAATTTAATTAATTTCCCATGGCTCCCCAAATCACTATGTTGGAACATGCTTTCCACTTCTCATTACCTGATATTTCCAACAAGACAGTCTCTCTCTTGTTCAAACTCACTTTTGATGGTGGGGGGAATGTATCTGCAAAAGACCATATTAACAAGTTTTGGTGTAAATGCATCAAGCATTATATTTCTGATTTAAAGGTTTGTACAGATTGTTTGCTTTTACTTTCAGGGGTCGGATTAAACATTGGTTTGAGTCTTTTCCAGCATATCACATTTTTGATTGGTTTCAGTTTGTAGATGAATTTTTAGATGCTTTTGAAATCTATGATTACAATCAATTATGTGAAGAATTTTAGACTTTGCTAATCAATGGCGATTCATCTTCAAAAGGATTTTTGACAAGAATCCATCATGTTCTTTGTAAATTTAATCTTGATGACATGTCATTTGTATTAAATCTCCTCTATGATGCTTGCATCTAGTCATATTCGATCGCAAATGATGAAGCAACTACAAATACTATCACACAATTGCAAGAAGAATTGTGTTCACAGGATGAGAGGGATCCATCTGAAAATGTTGAACAAGCAAGGGAGGTAGAATCTATTGAAAATGTTCTTACTGACAATCAAATTGGTTTTTCCTCTGAATCATTGTATTTTCAGTCCTTGACCATCGTGGAAGAAGATTCGATGTTGGGTCAAGGTGAATTTCCTCGTTCTCCTAACTCTTTCTCTAATTAGTATTTAAATTCAGTTATTGAAGAAGACTTAGGTGATGAAAATGATCTTAATCATTCTAACATTCCAATCAAACTGATTAGAGATGTAGATATGCAATTGGAAGAAGTAACCTTAAACCCTCATCTACAAATCATACCTTATCAACATGAAACATCGCATGTTTTTCATGAAAAATTTGAATTGTCTATCATACAGGAGACAAATTTAGATGATCATATTATGTTGAAGAATTTATCACCAAAACAGAGAGAAATTTTTAAGGAAAATGAAGAGGAATGTCTTGAGAATACCATTGTTAAATATCATAGCTCAAGATATTCTTTTCATGTGCTTATTTCTGATTCCTTTAACTCTTTATATCCCGATCTCTTCTTAGATTTTGGTGGACTTGATACTTTACCCACAGTATCTTACTCTTTGCCATCACAATCAAATCTTTTCGATATGCCAAAATTTGGTGAAATTAATTCCAAACATGAAATCTATGAAGTTGGATTTGATTCTCTTTCACTTTCGTCACTCGCATGGAAAAACGACATGTTGCAAGATGATTTTACACGATTTATTTTTGAAAAAGACAATGCACTCATCCTTATGGCGATCGAATATTCTACATTGTATATTCGTTCTTTGATTAGTTCGAATTTTAATGTTTATGATTCACATTTTGAAATGATCAATCTCATCAAAGGAAGCATTCAAACCAATAATCTAACTGATGTCATGAATCCTCTTATGATGTGTTCCCCATTGATATATTCATTTCATCAAAGTCATAGTTTGCATCCTAATTTTTATGACATGATCTTAGAATGGCTTGAAGATTCGTATCTAAAAAATCTTCATAATAAAGATAAAGTTGTGCTTGCTTTGTTTCTACCTAAATATCTAAGAAGTAAGAATCACATGATTTTTTTAGATCCTTCGTGTGAAAAAATTGATGAACACTTGGAGAATTGTCAGGAGAATGGGGCATTTCGGCTTTGGCAGATGGTTATGTTAGGTCCCCATAATGTTGACAGGTTTTTCAAACTTACTTATGTTCTTCCATGCCATTATGACCCATATCACGACCAGATTGCAGAATGGTTGGAGGATTCATACATCAAGAAGTTTCAAAAGAATGGTAAGGTTGTGCTTGTTTTGTTTTTAAATGAATATATAGGAGGTAAGCATGGCATATTTCTTTTTCATCTACAAATGGTACACTCTTTTATTCTAATTTTCAATTTTCTATGCCGTGCAGGATTGAAGATGCTCTTGTGGCTACATTGGAAATATGATTTTACTTAGCGTTTTGATCTATTTAGTAGTTAGAGTAGGTTCAGGAGTAGGTTTTCCTTTAGTTTTATTTATTAATATTTCTTTGTGTAATAATGTAGTTATGAACACAAGTGGAAACACCAAGAGAACCATAATATGAATGTTGTCAGGGAAGTCCACTTTAAATCTTTTTCTCTCTGCTTTTCATTAAATATTTCTTTTCAAAAACGTAGTATCATCATGAAAATTTTAAATGGAAAGTAAAGAGATAAGTAAATTTGAACTATCAATTCCACCCTGAACCAAGGTGCCATGAGTAGGACCGCACTCATCTTAATAAGGATTTTTCTATTTTCTTTTAGTCTCTTTTATTTTTAATAATAATGTTTGGTCAAAGTAGCATCTCATGCATCACTATCTTAAGAAAAGAACTTGTTCGCACATGATATTTTATATAATTTAGTTCTTCATTTATTTTACAGTGAGATGCTAGTGGATACAAAAACTCAAGTTTATCTTTGGCCAAAATCATTTCCTAAAAAGTTTTCTTTTGCTGTTTTGATTTTGTGTACTTCTGATTTTGAATCCCATTAATAAAATTTGATTTGGTTTGTTGTGTGTTTTAGTTTTCTTTGATTATTTTGAATGAGTTTTCTTCTTATCTTTCTGTTTGAATCAATATATTTCTGATCAAAGAGATATTGTCGAAGGAAACATTTATTTTAAGACTTGTGTTTTTCAAGCAATTTGAAATAGTTCAAAGAGGTCCTAATATTTATTTCTCCAGAGCGATGTTTATTTCTACATACCTCGTACTAAGGTAGAGTAACTTGTTTCAAAGGGATCGAAGCTCCAAAAGCCAAATATTCATGAAACAAGGGACAATGCTCCTTGTCATGGCCTTCTGATTTGCATCTAATGCACCAGATGTCTTCTCTCTTATATTTTCCTTTATATTTTTTCATATCTTCAACTTGCAATGATAAGCTACTTAGCTGCCTCAAGATTTGACTCATCCCTGAGATGGATTCTGCCATAAGGGTCGATTCAAGTTTCATGGCGATCTCTAATGCCTCAGCCTACAAAGCAATCTTCTGTTGCATCAGAGGGACTCTAATGTGTGGTAGGAGGGAAACAATGAATCATTCTTTGTTCTGCTCGTCTGGGATCTGAAAACTCAAATGACTTGTCAAGGTATTAAACCTCTGATCAAACTCCCAAACAGGTTCAACTACTTTTTGCTTGATTTCTTTCAACTCTGTGATGCACTGCGATTCCAACTTGGGTTTCTTGAATTCAACAATCAAAGCAGTCTTAATCTTGTTCAACGGTTTCGGCTGGACAACTCCTTGGACAAACTTCATGTACCAACTCAGTGCACGATATCTCAAGGCAATACTAAACTGATATCGTTTAACAGCTTCGTCGATGACATTCTTAATACTCCATATAGCTTCACATAGAAACCAGTGTTGGTCAGGATCTTCATATCCATCTCCTCTAAAGGTGGGTAATCTCATCTCATTTTCCATAAATATTCCTAAGGTTCCTGACTGAGTATGCACTGAACCACTTGTACCATTGATCTGAGTGTTCTGATAACTTAGGTTACTCTAGTTACTTAATGATGTTAAAACAACATGTGGTGGAACAACACTTACTTCAATAGTCTACACAGTCCTTGAAGTTTTTGACTCTTCTTGGTGAGGTTCTTCAATCTTCTCTTCTTTTTCCCTAGCAGACTCTCAATGTTCCTCGTTCAACAACTCTTATTCTTCTCCACTGTAGAACCCTTCTTCTTGTGTTGGTTCATGAATCTTCTCAAACAAGTTCACCAGAGGAAATTCTATGAAGGTCCTCCCACTACGTGTGTGTTCGATCTCTGTGTCA
The DNA here is from genome assembly GCA_009831015.1 of Picea engelmannii. Classification (NCBI taxonomy): domain Eukaryota; kingdom Viridiplantae; phylum Streptophyta; class Pinopsida; order Pinales; family Pinaceae; genus Picea; species Picea engelmannii. Next base: position 78,200 of record ML787903.1, on the reverse strand, counting down.
CTGCCGCTGTCTGAATTCTTGAACATTAGATTTTTTAGTATGACCCACTACTGTATCTTCAAGATGTTCTTCTCATGCAATATCATCTTGATCTTCAACTTCAAGAAGTGTAAAAATTTTCCTCTAGGTCCTTTAAAGGAATATCTCTCTTCTTGGCTATATGATTCTACCCTATTAATAGCAAACTCTGTGATATACCCTCCAATGGTACTATCAAACCAGTGATCTACTGCTCTCGACATGGCGTTATCAACTCTTTTGACCTTCTTGATCAACGCCAACATCCAAACCACAGGTGGTCTAGATTTGATTTCAAAATGGGTGTCTGCTAATCTGGCCAGCCACTCATATAGGTCCTTATGAATTCCTCCAAATAAAATCTCTTGTATATCAGTAAAGATATACCTTCCCAACTAGTATTTTGTGCTAATATTAGGGTTCTTATTCTGAGCTTCTGCGAAGTCCTTTTCTTGTTCTTCTATCCACTTCTGAATCTATGTCTTCGATGGAAACCACCTTGACATTCCCTCAAGAAGATCCCAGTCCCGACAACAGAACCATTTGTTGGCATAGGGGAAGACCTAGGTTTCAAATCTAATAGTGCACCAACAATCCCTAACTACCATCCCTTTCGATAACACCTACAAATTATATGAAGTCTCACCCAGAGTAGCAATAGGGGGTTGAAGGACACAGGTGTCTACAACTAGAGGAAATGCAAGTGGAATCAAGGCAACCACACACAGAGATCAGATTATTCTTTCCAAGAATACACCTACTTCGCACAGTTATATATCAGATCTAACATACTAATTCATCATTAGAGTAACAGAGTAAAAAACACAGAATCAATCACACACAACAACAATATATATGTGGTTCACCCTCTCCCTAGGGCTATGCCCACATAATTTTTTTTCATAATATATTAGGTGAAAGCTTACAATTCTATATATGCTCTTAGCTTACAGATCTTTCTTCTTGTCTCTTTTCTCTATCTCCCTTCCCTACGCACCTAGATGCAGGGTTGATCTTCCCACCCAAGTGAAGATATTACAACACAGACTTCTCTCACCACACAATCCTTCTCTCTCAGTAATAACAACAATCACTCATCATCACATACCCGAATGCATATCAGGTCCTCTTGACCTTTATTTATAATTATAATAGCTCATCGATAGCCTTAGGCCGAAGCCTTGATGTCAAAACCCCAGATTCCAAAACCCTAGGTGTCTAAAACCATAGGTCAACTTGACCCACATTTTCAGGGCTTTGCCAGCCTGTCTTTCCTTCCTTCCTGCGAGGTTCTCCAAAACATATACCAGTGGATTTTCCCGCTTGCTGAGTTGTCCATGATCCATCTTCCTTGCTGATTTATCTTCCTCGATATCCTCATCCAACGTATTGCTTTCTTATACTTCGCTTAATCTTTTCTTCTTCTTTAACTACTTCGACCTGATCTTAGTCAACCTTATTTTCACGCAGTTCGTGTTTCACCTTTTCTTCTGTAATATTCTCTTTCGTGTCCTCAAAGAATAAGTTGGCTCAGTGCGCGCAAGAGCGGGATGTTACATACACCCCATCTTGGTCAAAAATTTGTCCCGAAGTTTCACAGTATATAAGTGATGAAATAATGTGTATCACAATATCATAAGTCTATTTATAAAAAAAAAAATGGAAACTGTTAACGCATATCATATGCATCCTCCCAAGTCGCTGAGTGTGGACTATATTTGTCCCACTGGACCTTGACTTGATTTACTGTTCATTGTTGTAACTGTTGAATGTGATGATCCAGGATGCGGATCAGCTCAGCCGTGAGTGCCCCCTCGACCGATACCTGCAAGGAACTCATGTCAATAACATGTGTAGGATCACTAATATAATATCTCAAAATAGATACGTGAAAAAAATTGTGCATACGTCTCAAAGAATCAGGCAAGGCTAGTCGATAGGACATGGGCCCCTTCCTCTCCACAATCATGAAGGGTCCCACGAAACTAGGAGAGTGTTTATCTCCCTTTCCAAACTTGATCGAACTTTTATGCAGGTTTACCCACAAGAAGACTCGATCACCAACTTCATAACTACGGTTGACATGGTGCGCATCGGCATAACTCTTCTGTCATTCCTGCACTTCTTTGATCCTTTGTCTTATTGTTTGCATTTGATCTTCCATTTCTTGGATCGCTTCTAGTCCCACCAGAACCCTATCCTCAAGCTGATCCCAACTCAAAGGCGTCCAACATGGTCACCCATAAAGAAACTCGAAAGGCACCATCTTAATGGTGCTTTGGTAACTATTGTTATATGTGAATTCTACCAGTGACAAGAATTCTTCCCAACGCTTTTGTTGGTCCATCACGTACATGCGCAACATGTATTCCAAGATTTGTTTTGTTCGTTCGGTCTGCCCATCTGTCTCAGGGTGATATGCAGTACTAAAGTTAAGTTGGGTTCCCAAGGCCTCTTGGAAACTAATCCAAAATCATCCAGTAAACACCGATCCTTGATCGGATATAATCCTCTTAGGAACACCATGAAGCCTCACAATCTCACTGATGAAAAATCTATCTATTTCAGGTGCCTGATACATCGTATGTGTAAGAATAAAATGAGCACTCTTCATCAGAGTGTTGACTACCAAAAAAACTGAGTCGTGGCTCCTTGCCATTAGGGGCAATCCAATAATGAAATCCATCGAAATAACCTCCCATTTAGATTCTGGAATAGCGTGTGGCTGTAGTAATCTTGCTGGAAGTCTATGTTAAGCCTTTACTTGCTGACATTCTAGACATCTGGCCACATAGTTGACTATGTCTGCCTTCATTCCTTTCCAGAATAATAAGGGTTTAAGGTTCTCCCTCATCTTCGTGACTCCCGGGTGAGTCATGTACACTTATCTGTGAGCCTCGTTTAGGATCAAACTCCTCAACTCCTCATTTGGTGGTATGTAAATACAATTTTTAAACCTCAATAATCCATCTTCGTCAAATGTAAATCCTTCAAATCTTGGTACCATCATTGTGTTTTGTCCGATAAAATCCTTGACCTCTTTGTACCAGTCATCGTCGCGCTGTAAAGTTAGAATCTTTTCACGTAGATTTGTCTGAAGAAGCAACACCGAAAATATGTGTGGTCTCCGAATTAATGCATTTTCCACTCAGTTCACTATTCCTTTTATGTAATTAATCTCGAAGTCGTACTCGCTAAGCAATTCCAACCAACGTTGTTGTCGCACGTTTAGGTTGCTTTGCGTAAAGATGTGTTGTAGTCCACAGTGGTCTGTTTTTAGTTCAAATTTTCATCCAATAAGGTAGTGTCTCCAAACTCTCAAGGCATAAACAATGGCTAACAACTCCAAATCGTGCGTCGCATAGTTCTCCTCATGCCTTTTCAATTTCCTCGAGATGTAAGCGATCACTCGACCATCTTGCACAAAGACTCTGCCTAAGCCTTTCTTGGATGCATCAGTGCATACCAAGAAGTCCGCGTCCATGTTAGGGACTTTTAGTATTGGTGTTGTTGTCAACAACTCCTTGAGCCTCCAAAATTCCTCCGTGCATTTCTCGGTCCAAACAAACTTCTTATTCTTCTTTTGCAATTCCGTGATCGGATTTTCTATCTTTGAAAATCCCTCGACGAATCATCGATATTATCTTGCTAAACCCATGAAGCTACACACTTCCGAGACATTCGTCGACACAGGCCATTCCATAATAGCCTTGAACTTTTTTGGATCCATGGAGATACCTTCGACGGAGATGACATGCCCTAAGTAGTGAATCTTCGATTGATAAAACGAGCATTTGGACAATTGCCCATACAATTTGTGCTCTCGCAGACACTGTAGTACCAAGCGCAAGTGCTCGTCATGCTCCTCCATCGTCTAAGAGTAAATCAAAATATTGTCAATGAATAATTGGATGAACTTGTCCAAGTACTCACGGAACACCCCGTTCATCAAACTCATAAATACCCCTGGGGCGTTTGTCAGTCCAAACGGTAAAACAATAAACTCGTAATTTCCAATCCTCGTCTTAAAGGTGGTCTTAGGGACGTCATCCTCCTTGATCCATAACTGGTGATACCCTGATCTCAATTCGATATTTGAAAACACTGTTGCACCCTTCATCTGCTCAAACAGATCATCAATCCTTGGAAATGGATATTGATTCTTGATCGTTTCCTTGTTTAATTGACGATAGTCAATGCAGAGTCTATATGACCCATCCTTATTTTGTATGAAGATAACAGGCGTACCCCACAGTGACACACTCAAATGTATAAGTCCCAGGTCCAACAACTCCTTCATTTGCATTCTCAACTTCTGTAACTCCGGGGTTCACATACGATAAGGCGTTCTCGCTATTGGTTCAGTCCTCGGTTTTAGGTCTATGGTAAACTCCAATTCCCTCTCTGGCGGCATCCCAGGTAACTCCTTCAGGAATATGTTTGCAAACTCTCTCACCACTGGAAGGTGTTCTAGACCTTCCACTACTCCCTTTTCGTTTAACGTAAGGATCGCAAAAATATTACACCCCTTGCGCATGCTCTTCCGTAACTGCAAGGAAGAGATGAACCTCTGGGAAACTCGTTGGTTCTAACCTAAAATCACACATCTCTGTCCCTCATCATCAACCAAGCTCAACCATTTCATCTTACAATTGAGTATTGCCTCATGCGATTACAACCAGTCCATACTGATCACGACGTCATAAGATCCTAAGATCGTGACGTAAAGGTTGGCCCTGGTGACAAACTCTCCTAGGTTAAGGGTACAACCGGTAACCTTTCCTCAAACCTTCTGTTTGGCTCCTGAAGCCATCTCTACAAAGCTAAACTCATCCTGTTCGACTACCTTTACCTTAATCCTTTTTAGCGCTGCACCAGAAATGAAACTCTCGGTAGCATTGGGATCTATCAAAATAATAAGGGTCTGGTTAGTGATGGTACTTGACGTCTTGAGCATAGTCGATTGGTGCTATTCCTCATGGTTATTCACTGCTGCATGAATCCGATGGGCCATGCCCAAATCTCCCACAGTAGTGGGTCTGACTGATCCAGATGCTCTAGTCCTCTCCACTGGGAAGACGCGTTGTTAGTGTGGCTCCCCACAAGTCCAACACCCCTTCTTCGGTCCAGTACTCCTGGCACTCGAAGTAGAAGCTGAAAGTCCACTAGCCTAGAATCCTAGTCTGTTCTGTTGAATAGGCCTAAACTAGTGCTATTGCGGTCGACGTTGTTGCTAATGATGTGGTCCCCGGTAAGGAGTCCGTTGCTGAGGCACTAGTCACCAAGGTGTAGTGAAAGTGGATCCTCTCCAGAAGCCACGGTATCTTCTCGTATGCCTGGCTGGTGTCTAATGTTGTTGCACACCAGATGAAACCTTCCCTGTTGATGTCACTGGAGTCATGCCATGACCCCCTCTAATAAGCTCCTCCTCTGCTACGAGGGCCTTTTGGATGACATAATGCAAGGTCTGGCACATCAGAATCCTAACCTTTGCAGATATGCTAACATTAAGGATGAACAAGAACTCATTGACCTTAAGTTTCTCAGTATTAAGATGTTGAGCATACCGAAGCAACTCCATAAAACAGGCCTCGTACTCGGGCACCGTACGACCACCCTGTCGCAAGGCATTGGACGCATTGAGCTAATGCTCAATGAATTCCTCTGATAGGTACCTCTCTTGGAACCGTTCCTCGAATAGTTCCCATGACACATCTTTGATGGCCATGTTCAATTGTGGTATGAGTGTCCTCCACCATAAAAGAGCTCTCTTCTTCATTTGAAAGACCTCCATGCGGACCTTCATATTTGAGGTATAGTCGCGAAGTGCAAAGCACATCGCCATATTCTCCAACCATGACTCGGTGGTTGCACCATCCGGGGCACCAAAGAACTCAAAAAATTTTACTTTCTCAAGTTCACGGTTGTTGGCATAGGGGCAGACCCAGGGTTCAGCTCCAAGAGTGCACCAACAAGCCCTAGCTACTGGCCCTTTTGGTAGCACCTACGAAGCAGATGCAATCTCAACTAAAGAAGCTATGAGGGGGTTGCATGATAGATATGTCTACAACCAGGGGAATATCAAGTGGTTCCGATTACAACAACAACCTAACATGCATCTACCATTCAACTAGCTAGATCTATCCTTCACAGCTATAGATCTGATCTAATACAATAATGCAGATAACAATATAACAACAACAGAGCTCAAAGCATCAATCACACACACAACACCAGATGTACATGGTTCACCCTCTCTCTAGGGCTACGTCCACAGAACTATGCTTATGATATATTAAGATAAAGATTACAGTTTTGATCTGTGCTCTTGGCCAGCAGATCCTCTCTCTCCATCTCTCTTTCTCTCTCCCTTCCTACGCATCCAGCTACAGGCCTTGATCTTTGCACTGAGCTGAAGATCTTACAATACCAGAAGGCTCTCTCTCTCAACACTTCTCTCACCCATAATACAATATTCTCCCAATGAAAAATAATCAATAAAAAGACTCATCTACAATACTGAACCGACCTAGGTCCTCTTGACCTCTATTTATACATTACATTCCCTCACCGATAGCCTCAGGTCGAAACCCTAATTACCAAAACCCTAGGTCAACTTGACTCGTTCTTTTCGGGCTTCGCCAACCTGTCTTTCCTTCTTCATCTCGCGATGCTCCAAGGCATCTAATGCTGGCTTTTTCCACTTCCTGAGTCATCCTTGGTCCATCTTCCTTGTTGATCTGTCATCCTCAATCTCCTCATCCAACGACTTTCTTTTCCGTACTTCACTCCATATTTTCTTTTCTTTTGATCACTTCGACCCAGTGACAGTTACTGTGTCTCCTGCGAAGCTCACTTTTTACCTTTTCTTCCTCGTTCTTCACTTCCTTCCATAACCAAGGGCAAATAGGCCCCCAACACTCACCTATGACTCATCCCGAAGAACTTGAGATCTGATCCTCTTGTTTTACTTCGACTTTCGATTGCGCAGTTTAGCCCTTACTTTCTTCTTTATGCCTCCTTTTCCACCCTTGTGTAGACTGTGTTTTCTATGTCTGGTACCCAGTTTCAACTGCACCTAGTACCTGGACCCTTATCTTCTTGATTCTACTAAGAGTTGCAAGGCAGCTGGTTGTCATAGCACAACTTCAGCTGACTCCCATTCACCAAGCCTCCCTTCGAGTCTCCTTTCAATGTCTTCAGCTGCGCAACTCCTCCTTCTATAGCATAGGAAATATCATACAGTCTGAGCCAATGCGTTCTGAACTTCCCAGGGTGTTTGATAAACTTACTGTCATATACCAGTACTAAATCACCTTGCCTGAATATCTTCTTCTTGATGTGTCTATCATGATAGTGCTTTTCTCGTTCCTTCTGAATTTGCCGATGGAATCCTGCAATGAATTTGTCTTCTTCTAGTTCGACCAATTATGCTAGCCTCTCATGAATAGTGCCAGTATCATCCATGTCTGTAAATGCAACAATTCTTAAGCTTGGTACCAAGTACTCCATTGGGAAAACAACTTCAAGACCATAAACCAACTTGAAAGGGGTCTGCATTTTTAATTTCTTGCAAGTGGTTCTATAAGCCTAGAGTACTACTGGTACTCCTAAATCTGATTCATCCTTGTTCACACTGCAAATATTTGTCAATGATGTCTCCAAGATCTTGTTGAATGCTTCAATCGTTCCATTTTCTTGTGGATGGTAAGGTGTACTTTTTTTATGGTGGACTGCAAATTCTTCACTCAGGGCTTCAACTGTCTTATTGATGAAGTGTGTACCTTGATCACTGATAAGGACCTTAGGGAATCAAAACCTGGTTATTATGTCATCAAATATAAAATGCGTAGCTTTAGCTGCACTACATTCCTTGACTACTTTTTCTTTGACCCATCTAGTCAGGTATTCTATCGCAGTGATAATATACCTTGCTCCTGTGTGCTTTCTTGGTGGGTTTATAGGTCCCGCGAAGTCAATCGACCATTTTTCAAATGCTTGTAGGGTCATCTGCGGTGCTAATGGAATCTCATATCTTCGAGATGGTTTTCCAACTCCCTGGCATACATCGCATGCTTTGGTATATTATTTAGCATCTATGTGTAATGTAGGCCACCAAAGGCTAGCTCACAGAACCTTCTGCGCAGTTTCTTTTCCCACGTAATGTCCTCCTGCAATGACTTCATGAGATTATTCGAGGATCATAGGGCATTCTGCCTCCCTCACACATCTTCTTAGGATCTCATCAGGTCCCATTTTATATAGCTGACCAACTATCAGTGAAAAATTTGCAGTGCGCACCACTAGCTATTTCTTTTGACGAATCGTGTACTCGCCTCGAGCCATTCCTGTTGACAGGAACTGGACTATGTCTGCGAAGTGGTCATCAATATTTCTAATGGCGAGCAACTTTGCATCCAGTAGTGTGTCCTCTAGACTGGTGGGTTCTTCGCCATGCTCCAACCTCGACAGGTGGTCTGGACCCTTATTCATTCTTCTTGTCTTAACTATGGTCTCAAAATCATATTCTTGAAACATGAGAAGACATATGCATATTCTCCCCCCCAACACTGGCTTGTTGACTAGGTACTTCAACATGGAGTGATCAGTAAACATTTTAAAGTGTCCTCCCAACAAGTAGTGGCGGAATTTATGCAATGCATACACCATGGCTAGTCCCTCTCTCTTTGTAGTAGTGTAATTGATTTCAGTTGTGGATAGCTTTCTGCTAGCAAATGCTAATAGATTATCAATGTCCCCTTCTCCAGGTTGTGCCAGTACTGCTCCTAATGCAATAGAAGATGCATCAACATGCACATGAAATTCCTTGCTCCAGTTGGGAAAGACTAGAATAGGCGTAGTGACCATATTTTGTTTCAGTGTGTCAAAGCTTTGCTGACATTCGTCTGTCCAACCAAACTGACAGTCTTTCTTTAATAACTTCTCCATTGGCGCAGTAATATGAGCATATCCTTTGATAAATTTCCTGTAATAGCCAGTATGTCCTAGCGTAGTGCGCAGTTGTTTGACTGATGTAGGTGGTGGTAAATCAACTATAATTGCAATTTTGGATGGATCCACCAACAATCCTTTCTTGCATACAAAATGACCTAATAATACTCCAAATGGTGAGAAGAATATGCACTTCTTCAAATTCAAAGCAATTTTACACTGCCTGCATTTATTCAACATTAGCCTTAGACATTCAATATGATTTTTCAACAAACTAAAAACAGTCCAATCATCAAAGTATGCTTCTAAAAAGTTATGCAAAAATTCTTTGAATGCTTCAACCACCACCCAGAAAAGATGGTTGGGGCATTCTTCAGTCCAAATGGCATTACTGTATATTGGTAGGACCCCCACTCTGTGGAAAACATAGTCTTATGATGGTCCTCCTTGGCGATGTGGATTTGATGGTATCCTGAAAACCCATTTGTAAAACAATATACTTCTTGGCCTCCCACGTTATCCAACACTTCGTCTGTGAAAGGTGTAGGGAAAGGATCATGTAGACAAGCATCATTCAGCTTCCTGAGATCTACACAAATCCTGATCTCACCTGTCTTCTTATCTTGCACTACCATGGGGCTAATCCACTTCAACTCTTCGATAGGTTCAATAATCCCTGCTTCCAGCATTCTGTTGAGCTCAATCTTCACTTTTTCCTTATATTTCAGGTTCAATCTGTAGGGTCTTTGCTTGACTAGCTTCGCATCTAGTTTCAAATTTATTCTCATTTCTCCCATAGATCCTTTGATTCCCTTCATATCAGTGAACTTGGTCAGGAACAAGTCCTCATACTCGTGCAATAATTCTATGATTTTTTCAGTGGTAGCAACGTCCCAGTAATCTTCGACATTGGTAAGCTTTGGTGTCTCCTCTATCCCGATATTGACTTTCTTTATCTTCATCGGCTGTCCAATGAATGGAAGTTAAACTCTTGGTCCTACCACATCTATTTGACCTTTTGTTTCTATGATATTCACCTTCCTTGGATCATCATCTTTGTCGACATTAATGTTGTAGCAGATTTGCAATTTCTGGAGGGGCGCAGTCCATCCATCCTCTTCTTGCTCCAAAGGTAGGCCATATGCCTCCTTAAATGATTTATGTCTCACCATCTGTAGTGCTTGATCTATAGAAGGAAATTCACTGTCAAACAAAAAGGTGGTTATAAAATTCTGGATCATACCTTCCCATTCTGAAGTGACAAGGCATAAATCTGCTTGAAGGTACCAGTTAATCGGGGTGGTATCCAGCGTATTAACGAATCTATGTACCCAGTGTTCTCTAGAAATGTCACTCCAGGCCTCTTCCCATCTTTGTACATGGTCCTTTGGGTAGCTTCAACCTGTGTACCATGCTTCATAGCTTCCTACTTGTGCTGAAAACGGAGCTGTCATCGAAGTTCGACATTGTGTCCAGTCTGTAATATTTCTTTTATGTGTCCCCCACCATCTCACTGGTGTGGCTTTCATGGCCTCATCCATTGCCAACAACCTCTGTTGTGTTGGTACACTTGTCTCAAATTTTGATAAGAAGTTATCTAAGGGGTTCAGCCTATCAAATGTGGGTAGATTACTCACTATTGTGCCAATCCAACGAAATTCTCTAGTTAGCCTAGCACATCTTCTTGTATTTACTTCGTACATCTAGTTCTGCTAGTTCTCCAACGCTTCTTCTGAGTCATATGAACATGTGCTATCACTTCGCCAACTCAGATTCCCGTTAGCTATAGGGTTGATATAATCCTGCTATCTGGCTGTTAATTTGTAGATGTTTTCCAGTTCAACTGCATGGTCCTCTTCTCTGATAGGTTCTATGTATCATGGAACCTCATCTAGATCTAAAGGTGCAACAACCCTAAGGCTATATTTCTCAAATGTCATGTGTCTTTTCTTTAGATCAACAATAATAGAATTGTCGAAGGCCCAATCAATTCCTAACAATGGAGGGTAAAGGAAACTATCATCAACAATTTCAATTACCTCGAAATCTACAAAGGTTCTTACTCCATCGATGTCCACTGGGACATGCTCTAATCGTCCAAATGGGCTGACAACTTGCTGATTATCCATGCGAAGCCTAATAGGGGAATATATCAGCTTGGGTTTTCCCATCAATTCCCAAGTCTGCTTCATTATGACATTGACCTCTGACCCTAAGTCGAAGACCACATAGTCTATCTCATACTCTCCTACTTGAGCATTCAAGTTTAATTCTTTATTTGTCCATCTCCTTTTTCCAATTTGGTGCACTGCTCTATTCAGTAAGGGGTCTATTTTTCCTTGTTCATACTGCTTGATTAAATCTTGTAATTCTTGTACATCGCCTTTATCTTGAATCAACTTAACACAAGTGTACAAGAATTCCATGAGTTTGCTTACCTCTTTCCCTTCTATTGGTGATGCAGACGGATCAAATGCCTCATGCATGCCATATTCTTTGATTTCTGGTTTTCTCTTTGATGAAGATCCTTGATCTCATTTGAACTCTTTCCTTGCCTCCTTGAATATCTGTCTTTCTTTCTTAGCATCAAACATTGGGGTCTTTTCTGTAGCTTTCCTAACTCCATGGTCATTTTTAGTCTTTCCTTGGGCTTCTCTGTCTTCTCCTGTAGCAGCACCTCCTCGAGTGATAACAATGACTCCAGGGTCTGATCCATGAGGTTCAACATATATCAGTTGTAATTGTGGGTTCTGTTGAGGTCCTCGTCTTTCCTGAAGTTTATCCAGTAGCACAGGGCATTCCTCTATGACATGCTCGAAGGAGTTACAGTAACTACAAGTTATGCAGGGATTATGACAATCCCTTGCTAAATGTCCTGGTTGCGCGCAGTTGTAACAGATTATTTGTCCTGGGCCTCGGCCCATACCTCCTCCTCCTCCTCATCCTCTGTAGCCACCACGAGGAGTGAAATTTCCTCTCCCCAGAGAGTTGTACTACAGAGTGTTTCCTTCTTGTTGTACTTCACCTTGAATCTTGTATATGTCTCTAGACCTTTCATGCATGAGATCATAATCTCTACAATCCCGATCATCATGCCCCATTGATTTACAAAATGTACAATACAAGTTTGTGGGTGTCAGTACATACTTCTGCATGTAGTAGCACTCACCTGGGCGATGCCTATTTTTGCATAGATCGCACCAGGGTAGGTTAACTTGATTTAAGGGGCTCGGTGCCCCTGATTCCAAGTACTCATGAAATAAGGGACAGTGTTCCTTATCATGGCCTTTAGATCTGCATATTACACACTAGATATATTCCCTTTTGTCTTTTCCCTTATCTTTCTTCATATCCTCGACCTGTAAAGACAAACTAGTTAGCTGGCTCATGATCTGGCTAATGCCCAAGCTAGATTCTCCCATTGGTGTTGATTCAAGCTTCATGGCGATCTCCAAATATTCTGTCTGAGATGCAATATTCTGTTGTATCAGAGGGACTCTTATGTGTGGTAACAACACAATGATGAACCATTCTTTGTTCTGTTCGTTGGGGATCTAGAAAGTTAATCGGCCTATCAGGGTCTTGAATCTTTGGTTGAACTCCCAAACAGGTTTTGCTACCTTTTGTTTAATCTCTTTTAGTTCCGTAATACATTGTGACTTCGACTTAGGTTTCTTAAACTCTGAAATCAATGCATTATTGATCTCATTCAGGGGATTAGACTATGTTAGTCCTTGGACAAGTTTCATGTACCAACTCAGTGCGCAGCCCCTTAGTGTAGTGCTGAACTGGGTTCTCTTGATGGCTTCATCGGTGATACTTTTAATATTCCATACGACCTCACACAGAAACCAATGCTGATATGGATATTCAGATCCATCTCCTTTAAAGATAGGGAGTCTCATTTCATTTTCCATAAAGCTGACTAGGGTTCTTGTCTGAGTAGATGTTGAGCTACTAGTAACAATACTCTGAAGACTATGGTGGTTCTGACTACTTTGACTGCTAAGTATTGTTGGGACAACAAGAGGATTAACTTTACTTACATCAGTAGTTCACACAGTTCCTGAGGTTTCTGGCTCACTTTGGCGCAGTTCTTCAACTTCCCCTTCTTTTGTTCTGGTGGGCTCTAGATGCTCTTCGTCGGTTAGATCTATCTCTTGTCCACTATAGAAACCTTCTTCTTTGTAGTTTTGCTTAAGCAAGTTCTCAAGGTGAACTATTCGGAATACTTTCCCACTGCGTGTATGTCCTACTTCTGTGTAACTGTCGCTGTCTGAGATCTTGAACATTAGCCTTTTCAGGTCCGATCAATCTACTGTATCTTCAATATGTGGTTTTCATGCAAGAGCATCTTGATTCTTAGCTTCAGAAAGTGCAAAAATTTTCCTCTGGGTCCTTTGAAAAAGTATCTCTTGGCTTGGCTATATGATTCTGTTCTATCAACAAAAAACTTGGTGACATACCCTCCGATGGTACTATCAAACCAGATCTACTGCTCTAGATACAACGTTGTCGACTCTCTTGACCTTCTAGATCAATGCTGGTGTCCAAACCACAGGGGGTCTAGATATGATTTCAAACTGTGTGTCAGCTAACCTAGCCAACCACTCATGTAGCTCCTGATGGATTCCTCCAAACAATATCTCATGAGTGTCGGTGACGATGTATCTTTGTAGACAATCTTTAGTGATTATTTTAGGGTTCTTCTTCTATGCTTCAACGAAGTCCTTCTCTTGATCCTCTATCCACTTCTGAATCTTTGTCTTCGATGGGAACCACCTTGACATTCCCTTAAAAATATTCTGGTCCTGACAACGAAGCCATTTGTTGGCACAGGGGCAGACCCAAGGTTCAGCTCTAAGAGTGCACCAAAAATCCCTAGCTACTGGCCCTTTCGGAAGCAGCTATGAAGCAGATGCAGTCTAGCCCGAAGTAGCTATGAGGGGGTTGCAGGACAGAGATGTCTACAACCAAGGGAATATCAAGTGGTTCCTATTACAACAACAACCTAACATGCATCTACCATTCAAATAGCTAGATCTATCCTTCACATCTATAGATCTGATCCAATACAATAATGCAGATAACAATATAAAAACAACAGATCTCAAAGAATCAATCACACACACAACACCAGATGTACGTGGTTCACCCTCTCTCTAGGGCTATGTCCACAGAACTGTGCTTATCATATATTAAGATAAAGCTTACAGTTCTGATCTACGCTCTTGGCCAGCAGATCCTCTCTCTCCGTCCCTCTTTCTCTCTCCCTTCCTGTGCACCCAGCTGTAGGATTTGATCTTCGCACCCAACTGAAGATCTTACAATACCAGAAGGCTCTCTTTCTCAACACTTCTCTCACCCATAATAAAATATTCTTTGAATGAACAATAATAAATAACAAGACTCAACCACAGTACCGACCCTACCTAGGTCCTCTCAACCTATATTTATACATTACAATCCCTCACCGACAGCCTCAAGTCGAAACCTAGGTGTCGAAACCCTAATTACCAAAACCCTAGGTGTTTACAACCCTAGGTCAACTTGACCCGTTCTTTTCGGGATTTGCCAGCCTATCTTTCCTTCTTCATCTCGTGGTGCTCCAAGGCATCTAATGCTGACTTTTTCCACTTCCTGAGTCATCCTCAGTCCATCTTCCTTATTGATCTGTCATCCTCTATCTCCTCATCCAACGACTTGCTTTTCCGCACTTTGCTCCATCTTTTATGTTCTTTTGCTCACTTCAACCCAGTGACAGTCACTGTGTCTTTCGAGAAGCTTTATTTTTACCTTTTCTTCCTCGTTCTTCACTTCCTTCCATAACCAAGGGCCAACAACGATGAATGCTACCAGTACTAACCGGAGTGCGTGGTGGATGCTGAGGGGGTTCCGACGCCCTTGCCTCATCTCTGTCCAAACGATTGATCAGTGCCTCAGACATCTGCTGAAAATACCTCATCAACCCAACCACATCACCCACCACTATCTTTTCCTGCTCGACAACCTGTTCATCTCCCTGGGGGTTAGACCCCTCAAGCGTGGATGCTACTTGAGGCATTGCGCCTCCTCCCCTAGCACCCCGTTGCCTCTATGACATCCTCTAACCATGATTACCTGCATGAATACCAGTCAACTTAATTAGTAACATTATAATCAAATATCATATCAACAAAATCCGTAGTGTTCCCAAGTCATGGGTTGAACCTGCTCTGATACCATATGTAACGACCCCAATCGCTACGACACCCAGGGAAGCGAAAAGTGCAATTTTTTTGTTTTTGTTTTAGGCAGGAAGGAATCGGTGAAAAAAATAAAACCACACAACCTTACGATGAAGACCATGCACACAGATCAGGCCATAGTCAACAATGACTCAACCCACTTAGCACATCATACAATTGGTCGAAACATGTGGAAATCAAAGACAGAGAGAAACGACTACCCACCCAACACAAACACAACAAAGCCTACAAGCTAAAGGACAACATGCACCATCCTGGCACAATGGCCTCAACGACCAGTAACTAGAACCTCTATGGAACACAAACCCAATGCATGAAGGAATTACAACCCAAGCACCAACAACAACTACCACGATCAACAACACCCATAATGGAAAACACAGACTCTAGCCAAGTTATCATTCACTTCTATCCAATAGCACGCGCCATGATCCCCTCATCAGGGATCATGCTGTCCCCAGGTGATGGGTGCGACAATAACCCTGGCACAACATAACCTAGCTGGACCAAGGACTCAAGATAAATCCAACGTGCTAGGATCTGAAATAACTGACAAGAAGACTACACCTACGCCCCCAAGCAACGGGTCGACCAGACGTAGATGATACCGCTCAAACAATTTGCACAAGATATTAAACGACTCGACAACAACCATAACCCATACTTGTTAAGCATGATGTCTAAGTGTGAGTAGTGAACTAAAACAACCAAAAAAGCCTATTATCTTAACATTATAACTTGTCTAAAAATGATATCCTATTATTGGTAAATCAACATCAAAAACTTGTATGTCATTTATTATTAATAAATGTTATTATCTCCTTGTAACAATCTACCTTTATTTTCCTCATGATCAATCACTCAAGGGGTAAGATAGTTAAGGTGATTATGTATTGTCTCACCCATTATATACTAACTCTCTTCCACACATTAGATATTATAAATGTCTAACGCACAAAGGTTTTAATGTCTCATAAAATCACTATGTTACTAAAAATAAATTCTACGCTAACCATTAATAAAATCGTTGTGTTTGATCACTATATCCATTTAACCATCAAGGAATCACTGTTTATTTTTACCATGGTTAACAAAACAGCTTTAGCAAAAGTTAAACTATAGGTCTCTGTCATGTAGGTTATTGTATTGATTCGTTGTTTGCTGACTGTTTGCTGGATTTATTTGCCGTATGAATTTGTTGAGTAAAATATAATATAAGTTGTCGTTTAAATATATGATAGGCATAATTAATATATGATCTCTCTGTCAATCAATAACAAATCGCAATGTGTATTATATGATACATACGAAATAAGAAATTTCTGGGCGAATAAGATATTACTGTCTTATTAAAGGTATAGGGTACTATATAGTGTAAAATATAACACAAGGTATATAAGCAATCCAAAAAGATATCAGTTTAGCTGTCAAGACTCAAGATTCACTGCCAACAATCAAAGGAACTGTTGTCCATTAATCAATGCAGAGTTATAGCTTCTCCCTATAATGCTACAAATGTCATTCAGAATAATTATAAATCTGTCAATGTTGTCATGCAATGTCAGACCATCAAGATTACTGTCAAATCAATCGTTGTCTGATATTATCACTGTCATTAATATTATACCATTATCCCTTGATAAACGAATGTCTAGATTGATTGTTGTTTAAAAGAGGAAACACTGATGTGGCAATCCATCACCAGATCGCTATACCCTGCAATAATTACATATAAAACATTGTCCCAACCATATCCATGAAATACATATGAATTCGATGTCCCTAAAAATCTATCAAACAATTCAATGGGTTTACCCATCAATTCGCTGAGTTTTAGCAATGGAAAATCATTGACTTTTATCCTCAAATCATTGGGTTTCATCAAATAATAATGCTGAGTTTCACCATAAAAAATCGTTGAGTTTTAGCAATGACAAATCGCTGAGTTTTATCCTCAAATCATTGGGTTTCATCAAATATTAATGCTGAGTTTCACCATAAAAAACCGTTGAGTTTCAGCAATAGAAAATTGCTTATTTTTATCCTCAAATCGCTGGTTTGATCAAATAATAATGCTGAGTTTCACCATAAAAAATCGTTGATTTTGACATCAAATTCGTTGGGTTCATCAAATAAAAAAAATGTTGAGTCTTACATATGAAATCGTAGTCAATATAAGGTAAAGAGAACGTTGTCATTTAAAGAATCAATGTAAAACACAGAGAAAAGGAATATAGACGTAGTCAGTATGTAGTAACATCGCAGAGTAAAACTCACCATCAAACTTAATAAATCACATAGGAAATTCGAAGGTCAGAGGTATAAAAAAAACGTAGAGTAATTTCGCCTTCAATGTAATAAATGCCAGAGGAAAAATTCGTAGGCCAAATGTAATGAAAACATATAGTCAATTTTCCATCAAAATGTAATAATTGAAGATAGTAAAAAAAAGAGCCCAGTACACGCAACATACATAAAAACGCAAGCAGTAAACACGGATGCATTCAGGTATAAATTCGCTATTGTGCAAGAGTAAAAAGGCACAGGCGTTCAAGGTAAAATTTGTTGTATTTCATGGAATATCCTTATTGTCCTTCAAGTGAAAAATGCAGTCTAGATATAAATCAATGCTGACAATCAAGTGGAAATAAAAACGTTGTCCAAAAATAGAAAGAAACGTTGTCATTAAAATCGTAGAGAATGAAGATGAACAACACACAGAGGTATTCAATTGAAAGAAGGTACAAGACAAACACTCAACCAGGAACAACAATGTAGAGCTAAGAAGGGGTAGACAACTGGGCAAAACTATCCTTCGCTCATCATCAATGCACATAAAAGCTAGGCATTAGAATCTATAAGTCTATTAACACCGAAGTGACGACTATCGATTCGGCTCCTGGCCGACTGCTCAGGCATGGATTGATGATCTAGGGATGAGGACGAAGATAAATCACAATCTCTTCATAACAATCATTAAAACAAAACTGAACAGTCATAGCAATCAGGGTTCACGTTCCAAGGAAATCAATTCAAGCAGCGAGCGTAAAGCTATGATGACTTTAAGTTCTTGATTAAAAACGCTGACTAAAACACTTTTATTTAATTGTAAATGTCAAGATCAATAGTAATCTAACATGCAAAATAAAAGTATGCGTACTATAGCCCAAGGTGACAGCTCTGATTCGTTGTCCCGCGCGCTCCATCCAACTCCCGCTTGTCGACCGATGTGACTTCACCGGTACCTCCCAGCCAACGCTAGGGGTACTCTTCTTCCCCTTAGCCCCCCGAGCCACAAAGGGGTCACACACACTAAACCAAAGAACAAATAGAAACCAACTCGCCTCGCAAGGTCGAGATACCACTCGTTACACGAGATGGGTATCCCAACTCCCATAAGATAAGTTAGTCAAGACAAAAATTCTACAGTGTAACATTACGCATGAAGAAGAAGATCCATACTCCTCCTCCTCCATCCTTTTTATAGAGTTTCTAAGTGATTTCTTTCCCAATTTCCCATTTAATTTATTTTTCATTAATTTAATTCGGAAAAACTTCCCCCGTACACATGTCAACCATCCCTCTAGTTGCACTAGAATTTAAATTCATTATTTATTTAATTACTCCTATTTCCCTCACCCACCTAAAAGCCTTCCTAAAATCGCTCATAGGTGTCCCCATATTCCCTTACACATTTTAATGACTTACGCTCTTACTAAATTCCTAGTTGTGTTCAATTTAGAAAGGTCTAAAAGGCAATATTCCTTACTAAGTTAGTCATTTCGCTTTTTCCTTATGTTTCCCATTTTTCCCTTAGTTTCCTAATTCTTTTAAGTTTCCCTCTTTTCCCTTTTTATCTAAAACTCAAATTAGCAAGTGTAGAAAAATTACCTTTTACCCCCCCCTTTTTTTTAATTAATAAATTTTAATTAGCATATGTAACAAAACAATCATTTCCCCCTTTTAAAAAAAAATTAATCCCCCAAAGTAATTTGATTTTAATAAATTAATTGAATTTCTTACCCCCTTCTCGTCACATGTTTAATGATTATTATTATTTTTTTACCACAAGTATCACTTAGACCTAGATTTTATTTTCCTAGGCTGAGTGACATTTTTATTAGGGAAATTGTTTTTAAATCTTTCTTATCACATCATTCATTCTAAGGCCGTCTAGGTTTATTCACTTATTAGTTAACAACGCGACGTGCCCTTCAGTACGCACTAGGTGCTCCAAGGGTGCCACTCGCCTCATTTTGTTTCCCTTGCGCGACGTGCCATTCAGGATGCACTACATGCTCCAAGGGTGCCACTTGCCTCTTTCTGTTTTTCTTGCGCGACGTGCCCTTCAGGACGCACTACGGTCTCCAAGGGTGTCACTCACCTCTTTCCATTTTTCTTGCACGATGTGCCCTTCAGGATGAACTATGTGCTTGAAGGGTGCCACTCGCCTCTTGACTGACTTGGTATACATCAAAAACCCCTGAAGTAAATACTCCGTCAGGTGATCTTGTGGGAGACTAAGGGCCTCTAAGGAATAATGACCCTACTTTATTGTGTGCCCCTTAGAATCATCATGAGAGACTGTCGCAGTCTGTCCTCACGACATTGTGGTTCTTCTCGAACTAGGTAATCGTTAGCCTACACTTCGAGCCACAACGAGAGTGCTAGTATGTTGTGGTAGGGTTGCTTTCCACACCTCTCCCTCAACGTCTTTGGTTTTCATGTGTGACCCCTCTACTCCACATGTGAGTCTGGTTGACAAGCTATCGTCAACCTACATCATCAATGAATCATGTCAGAAATAAAATCAATCATCATAACATCTAATCAGATGTCCATATGTCATATCAACAATAATAAAATCCCAATAGTCCACTCCCTGACTCTATCCAGAGTCCAAGTGGTTTCATCGATGCCTTTACATCCTCGAGGTCTAAAGTCCTGCAGACTTAGGAGAACCCAGTCAATAGCACCTGTCTATGTAAACACACCAAAATAACATATAATCACATCCATAATGCCTCATAATCATAATCAACGACCAATAGTATAATAATCTGGATCACTTGCAAGCAAGTGTCCTCAAAGAATAAGTTTGCTCAGTGCGTGTAAGAGCGGGATGTTACAACAAAGTTCTATTCTGCGGACCCCCGTTCTCCCTTCTCCCACCACACCGCAGAGCCCACTCACCCTAGTGGTGGCCCCTTGTTTTCCCTTCTCCTTCCATGCCACTGGACCTCGCGCTCATCCTTCTTCATGGAATTTAGGTAAATGGCTAGTGATAACCTAACCACAGAGCCCCCTTGGAAACAAAGCTTGACTCTCAAACCCTATTCTAGGCAGTGGCCCCATGCTCGTCCTTCTCCTATGCTTAACACAAGGAAGGAAGAAAAGTGTCATGAAATTTATTAATATTTTCTTTCTAGTCTTACAACATTGATATGCATATAACCTCCTAAGCGCGGCGTAAAAAATTGTCCACGATTCTCTTCATAATCGAGTACAATGGTTTGTCTCTAGCATCTTTGGTGTACACTTTTTTGAAAAAGCTATAGTTCAACGATATCTTTTCATTTTATTCATAAAATGATGTAGGAATTGGGGAATCAATATATTTCCAAATTTTAGTAATAATGGCTTACTTGTTTAATCTTACTATTTGAAAAGGAATATTACAATAACTTACTAAGGTTATTTAAACTAACTTTATTGAGAGTAACAAAAAGGTAATAGATAATGTTATTTAGAATAAAGTTTAGAGGTAATAGAAAAAGGTATGGTGGACCTTGAGAGAATAAAGAGGGAATCTTTTACATCTTGTTAAAAGAACACACTTGTGATTAAATGAGAACACAAATTGTTGAAACAAAATTTTAAGTGGGGAAGATTAAAATTTGAAGGAGAAAGGAGGTTTACAAAAGCATAAAAGGGAGGAACTTCCCTAGAACATTAGAGTAGATATCTTTTCCAAATCACGGGGATAACTAATAGAGATAAATTGGATCTCAAACATTGGTAGAAAAGGCATCATAATAAATAATTCCCCACCAACTTCATGAGTAAATCATTTTTATGTTTTTTTTTTAAATAAATTGGATCTCAAACATTAGTAGAAAAGGCATCATAATAAATAATTCACCACCAATTTCATGAATCAATCATTTTTATGTTTTTTTTTAAATCATATGTTGTAGCACACTTGATCTTTTTTCTAATATCTATGGATGTAATGGTTATGGATATTGTAAAGTCTCAAGCATACCACAATAATTTAGAAGCTACACTACCTTTCTTATTTATTTTCATTATAGGGGTGGTTACACGTCAGTGCTACACTCGCTATTCATTGCATAGAAATAAGTCTAGCCCAACGGGCGCATTTCAGTAGCCAACTTTAAAGACTTAACGAACTGAGATCTACTTCCCAGAGGTTCTTTCGAACAAGTCCCAAAAGGGAGCAACCTACGTCTGTGATCTCTGAGCTTCTACGTTGCATTCTAGAGGAAAAATCATATGTTGTAGCACACTTGATCTTTTTTCTAATATCTATGCATGTAATGGTTATGGATATTGTAAATTCTCAAGCATACCACAATAATAATTTAGAAGCTACACTACCTTTCTTATTTATTTTGATATTTCTTATGTAAATTTATAAAAGCATTTTGTAGCTCTACCCCATGTAGAATCATATTTGAATTTCTAAGAAAGATTACAACAAAATAGTACTTATTGTGTTCAAAATGTTAGTTCTTTCTAGAATCAACCAAATGAAATTATTTTATCATTCTAAGCTTTACACATGGCAATTTTACTTTCTCTAATTTGTTTTAAACTATTGGAATGTCCTTCAAAGGTCCCAATACAATGTTCACTTCTTCTATTTGTGTGTGGATGGGCTTCCACCCTATATGAAACTCAACTGTGAGTTCTATTATACACTAGTTGGGACTGCCATCTTCTCAAGAACTTGAAATATATATGTTTTCTTTAAACATCTTCTACATGATCTACCATTTAAATGATTTTTACATGTCTCAGTTATGGAGAAAGATGCTTCAATGGATAAGACATTTGCATGGTAGGTTCTAGATCTAATTTACATATTCTCTCTCTTTCAATATTTCCATTCCCGAAGTTGTTGATAGTGTGAATTTATATCCCAATGGTCTTACACCAATCTTATTTTTCTCTAAAAAAATGGTACCTAATTCAAGTTAAATTTTGAAGATAAAAAAAGCATTGCTAACGTGATGTTGTGTGATATATCCTGAAGTCAAATAAGAGTTAAACCCTTTGGATCAAGAGCCATCTTAGGCCATGTGTTTTGAAATGAGCACCAAGTGAACTTGAGAAATTCCATGTAAAAAACAATTTTACACTTCAAATATCTTAAAATGTTTGTATAGTATTTTGAAACTAAATTCCAAATTGTTGATGATTGATTGTCAACTTATAATTTTATTACAATATAATACTAAGGGAAGATTCGACCTGGTGAGGTTTTTAAAGATAGTACAATAAAC